>QFDD01000390.1:0-42535 GCA_006871305.1 Vachellia collinsii | reverse complement strand
CATTTTGATTAATAATAAGCCTCAGGTTCCAGAGTTGCATTTGTATACGCAACTATAAAAGCAGATCACGTGATGGGAAGCTTTTTGTCTTTGACAGCTATTTTTTGTTCTAAAGCTGGCAATTCTCTTTTTTTTTTTAATGAAAAAAGCAGGCCAAGCCTATTATTGGATTAATAATAAGTCACAGGTTCCAGAGTTGCATTTGGATGCGCAACGATAAAAGCAGATCCCGTGATGGTCGGCTGTGTATCTTGACAGCTTTGTTTTTGTTCTAAAGCTGGCAATTCTTTTTTTTTTAAATGAAAAAAGCAGGCCTGGCCTATTATTGGATTGATAATAAGTCACAGGTTCCAGAGTTGCATTTGGATGCGCAACTATAAAAGCAGATCCGTGATGGTAAGCTGTTTATCTTGGCAGCTTTTTTTTTTTGTTCTAAAGCTGGCAATTCTTTTTTTTTTAATGAAAAAAGGGGCTTTTTAACACTAACACATTCAACAGCCAAAAAAAACATATTTACTGCAATACTACAGTTAAATTCGTTTTTAATATGAATAAATTTAAAATTGTACTGAACTTGTTCAAATAGAATAAATCCACAAAATAATCTCCAAACTGTGAACGAATTTGCTAAAACGCTTTTCAAAAAGATTCCAAACTTGTTCATACGTTGACATTGTAAATGAGTTTAAAAATATATTAAAAAAAATTACTTGTGTTGCCTCCTCACTATGGTAACTTAAGACTCCTGCATCTATCCCTTCAATCATCCATCTTTCCATCCAATCACTCACTTCTTTTTCTTACTTTTCAATGTTATGTTACCTCCTTCACTCTTGGACTCCCCATCTTTTGCATTTTCTCATCTCTCTCCTTCACACCTCCCAAGTTAGGCGTCAGGTGCCAGCACATATTTCCCTTGTTTATTGTAACACTTTGTCATTTCCTGACTTTGATAAATTATTATGTTATCCCTAGAAAAAAAAATATTTTCTACAATTTGAAATATAAGATCTTGTAGTGTGTATGTTTAGTTTTTTATGAACATTTACTTTACTCATAATCTTAGCCAAAAGGCTGACAATGGTATTTCATGAAGATACTTGACATTGTTTTAGTTTCATTGTGGTTCTATTTATTTTAGAAGAACTTGGTATGATGATAAGGCCTTTTCTTTTGAAAAAACAAACAAACAGTAAGCATGAGATTTATTTGTTTAATGGAATTATTAATTTTATTATCAGCACTTATATATTAAAAATTAAAAATTTAGTAAAACACATGCAAATCATGCCCTAGGATAAATTTATCTATTTATTTGTTATTTTTCTAGTTATGATGTACGTTCCTTCAGTTAAGGCTTCCTCAATCTTAAAGATATTATCCATTAAATTGCAATATAAGATGAGAAATGAGTTGTCCACTTTCTTTTTTTTTTAATTCAACTCTTCCAAATCATTGAATAACAATTTAAGATGGGGTTCCCAATTATAAAAGTAAACCCTTTAGAAAGTATATAAAAATATTTTAACATATCAAAGTGAGTGATGTGGTTGCGGTTTTCAATATTCATGAATTAAAAATGGTAAAGGATCGATAAAAATATCTTTTATCTTTTTTAAAAAGAGCTACTAACATAATAAATTTTATTTGGATATAAAAATAGTTATGAACTTCATTTCAGGAGGTCACTACCATCTTTCCAAAGCCATTTCACATGACCGAATTTATGTTTAATTTTTCTGAATGAAAACATATCGCTTCTACGTTTGAATTAAATATCGCTTCCGATGAAGATATATATGTGGGGAATAACATCCTAAAACGTCTCTGGTAAGCAATCCATGCAAATAGAAGAGCATAACTTTTTAACATCTTAATTATTGTTTTTGTTGTTGTTATTATACTTTTCACACATAGGATTTGATATTTTAGGAATTATGAATCATTATTCTTCACCCTACAATGAAGGTAAAAAACTTTTTAAAACAAATTTATGACGCATTCGTGCATTTTCTATCACCAAAAGATAAATGTTGACTAAATACTGTGAGTATATTTTTGTGCCAAAAATTCCAGCAATTATAAACTAAGTTTGTGATTTGGACACCAGTGATTATGAAATAAAAATTGAGACACCCTTAATGATTGCTGCGAAGAATCACTACAAAAAAATTAACTTTCAGCGGCGACTCTTGTGTCGCAGTCAAAGGGTACTTTCAGCAGCAACTTTTATATTCAAAATTATTAAAAAATAATAATTTTAAAATTATTAAATAATAATAATTTACTCTTGTGACTGCCACATCATCACCGGTCGATGCCACATCACCACTATTCCCTGCACACCACATGTCGTCACATATATGCCACCTCACCTACGTCACATGTTGCCACCTCACAATGCCACGTGTCACCATCTGATAAATCTGAAGTTTTACCTCATCCAGGAATCAAACCTCCAACCTCTTGGCCGCGTGCGTAAGCCTTTACCAGTTGAGCTGCAATAATTTTGCATACTTTAAACGCATATTTCAATATATATATATAATAATTTACTATATATTAAATTGTAGAAATTTATATACACACACATATTTAAGTATACATATTATTTGTATATATATCTTCATATACAATATATAATATTAATATAAACTAAAATAAAATTGGATGATAACTTTTAATTTTATATATAAAATATTATTGATTGAATAATATATTATTTTAGTGAACTAATATTTTTATAAATTATATAAATATTAATATAATAATTTTTATTTCTTAAAAATATTTTTTTAGATAAAAAATTTATTTTCAATAAAAATTTTAAAAATCAAATAATTAATTTAAAATTAAAAAAATTACCAAGGTATTTAAATTTTTTTAAAAAATAAAATAATAAAATTTTAAATAATTTAAAATTAAAAAAAATTATCTTCAGCAGTGATAGAAAATACCGCCGCTGAAGATAGTAAAACTTTTAAAAAAATGATTTTAAATTAAAAAATTTAATAAATAATTTTAAAATAAAAAAGAAAAATTTTACCTTCAGCGGCGACAGAAAATGTCACCGCTAAAGGTATTAATTTTTTTAAAAAAATTAAATAATTAAATTTTAAACAATTTAAAATTAAAAAAAATTCTTACTTTCAGTGGCGACAAGAAAAGTCGCCACTGAAAGTCTGACCTTCAACCGTGACAAGAAAAAGTCGCCACTGAAGGAAAGTCGCCGCTGAAGTGGCGACTTTTTTGTCACCGCTGAAAATCTGTTTTTTTTAGTGAATGTGTGATAAAAATGGTTGAGAAAATTCTGGAATTATTTCTGTCAATGATTAAAGATTTGAATGATGAGGGAAAGAACATACTTCTGCTAGCTATTGAATATGGGCAAACAAAGGTACTTACGTTTTTGTGCCAACAAAAATGGCTAAGAGAAAGTCTGTTTAGGCAATTAGATAAGCATTGAAATTTATTTGAACTTTGCAGATCTTAATACCGTGATAAGCATTGAAACCGGTTTCCAATGCGTGTATGTCTTACCATTCAAACACCACAATCCATCATTACTTTCATTAAAAAGCCAACCGTGTTTGATTTGATACTTTTATTTGCAATAATATGTGTGTAACAAGTATATAAGATGCTACAAATGTCATAGTATTATGTTTGGAGATTTTGTGATAATCATTCCTTGGACCTCGCTTATATAACTTGTTTAATTTTCTGGGGTACTTATGAGGATTCCAATCCGACTTGTGGCCCAATCATTAATATGAATTCATGAGTTTGAATCGGCGTTGCACATGGCTTGAGGAAATTGAGTAATTTAATTAAACTGTTGGGTTAATTATCATTTGTAATTACTGAGAAAATATTCCTGAGTTATTGGGACGATTAAGGGTTATCTTGAAAAAGTTGAGATACTTATGATTACATGATAATTGATTTAGATCTTGAATTAATTCGAGATGGGCAATCGTATATGCTCAGCTCAGTGAAAGGCAGGGTATGTACTATGTAGCCCAGATCAAGTTCCAATCAATATGAGGATGCTATATCAAATAGTTGATCGCATTGATAATATGCCTATTACTCTCTCGCCCGAACATAGCATATACATTTGAGTATAGTGAGTTGATTTATGCTATCAATTTATTACTTTACAATTTATAATAATAATAACAATAATAGTTGGCCAAAAAAAATAATAACAATAATAGTTGTCCCAAAATAATAATCATCATAGTAATTATTATGAATCCATTGGTAACTTAGACTATTATGAATCTTTAATTAATTTTTATTTGATCGTTAGAGTACAGTTAAGCCCATTGGGCTTTGGTACACTAGTCGTAACTGACTTATTACTTCAAGGGCCTCCTCAGTAACGATTCAGTGTAGCCAAAATTCTACTTGGATGAGTAGTAGAAGGTATTCTCTCCGCTTCTATATATTAAAAAAATTCTCTCTTATAGAAGAGGCCATTTATATAAATAATAATTTATCTTTGTCCAAAAATTTAATGCAATTTTTCCTTTTTTTTACCATCAATTAATTATGTCTCTTTCCTATCCTTTTTTTCCATTCATTCTATTTCTTCTCTTTTTTCACCCATTCTCTCTGACACTCATCAACTTTATAAATAAGGGTATCGTTGAAAAAAATTTAAATCACTTGCATATTTAGTATTTTAACTAATTTTAACTGACAATTCAATTTGCATAATTTGGATAATTGTTACTTATAAAAAGGATCGGATAAAATACTTTTCTATATAAAAAATTATTTTTCCTCCCCATGCAACCTAAACCAAACAAAGTAAAATAAGGGTATGTTTGGCGACCCTTGAAAAATGCTTCTAAAAATATTTTCACTCAAGTCGAGACAAAACTTCTCTCATATACTTACTTTGAATTGCATAAAATCACTTTCAAAAGTTATTTCCAAACATGCACTTAATTCGTCATGGGAGTTCTAATGATTGGCGGTGGTGGGTTAATCATTTTTTTAATAAGGATATTTTGGTAAATTGAATATAAAATCTTATTTGCACATAAAGAACTTGGACAGTAATAAAAAAGCTAGAATTTTTTGATTTGAGATGTCGGAACGCTCCCTCCCGTCGCTGCCCTCTTCACTGGAGAAGGACGAAGCTCCCCCCCATCCAGATGATAATCGCTCTACCAAAAAGGTTAAAATTCGGGAGGACCATACCAATGGAAATCATGATCATTTATCCTATGACCCCATCTCCTCCTCTGATGAGGAAATGGCTTCAGAAGAGATAGCCAATAGCCCTTCCGAAGCCATGCAAACTGGTGAGCCCAACACACCTAACAGCTGTATGCCATCCTTCAAAGAAATGTTGCTCAACCTTTCCTCCACAAAGAAGGTTGATGAAGACGACTTCACTTTCACCGAAGGTGACATAGTTGTCGACAAACAAGGCCCAGTTCCTTCCATCACATTTTCATCGAGAGTTCACCAGCTCTTAAATGCTAGCATGCGTTTTGCTGTTGTCATCAAAATGCTAGGAAGAAACATTCGTTATAACGATCTTCGTGACAGAGTCGTTAGCTTATGGAAGCTCTCCGGCCCCGTTCAACTCACTGATTTAGAGGGAAACTATTTTATTGCCAAGCTTGACAATGAAAAGGATTTTAATGAAGTCCTCCTAGGAGGCCCTTGGGTTATTTTTGGTCATTACTTAACAGTACAGCCTTGGTCGCCTGAGTTCTCCCCGTTCACCCACTCTACATCTCAGGTTAAGGGGTGGATTCGCATTCCTGGGCTCCCAGCTAAGTATTACAAGAAAAGTGTGATCCGAGCAATAGGAGGAGTCCTTGGACGCGTGATGCGCATTGACTACAACACGGCCTCTGGTGAGCGTGGCAAATTTGCACGCATGGCAGTCCTCATCGACCTCTCCAAACCATTAACGTCAAAAATTGCAGTTGATAACCACACCCTTTTCGTCGAGTATGAAGGTCTTCCGACAATCTGTTTTTCTTGCGGTCTCTATGGACACCTTGAAAATGTTTGTCCTCGGAAAAACCTTACTCCAGCACCGGCGACTACCTCTGCCCCAGAGATACCAACTCCCACGGTGGAGAGAGAAAACCCAAGGCACGAGACAGACGCTTTGTACGGATCTTGGATGCAAGTCCCTGCAAAAGGAAGAAAGAGAGAGTATGTTGATCGTCGGAAGTCAGATGCCAGTTTCCCAAAACCTGCTAATAACGGCTCCCGATTCGACCTTTTATCAGTAGAGAATTCACCACCCGAGGCAATCTCTGATATTATTCGTAGCAACAAAACGAAAGTCAGCGGCCTCTCTGACCCGGGATCCTCAAAAGCCAAAACCTTTGATCCTACTTTGATGAAACCTCGTAGCCACACAAAAAAAGCTGACCCCATCTCAAGCCCCCAACCAAAGAAAACCAACCCCTCGACCAACCCAGACTCCATTTTCAAAAGCCGCGCCTTTGCTGACTCAACCAACCCCATCCTCGACCGAACTCACCATACAGTTGTCACCTGTCTCTCTCCCAAACCATCCCTTATGCTTGCTCCCTCGTCCACCCCTGAGCCCAATTTCCCTTTTTTCCATCCAGCCCAATCAAAAAACGACATAGATTTAGCCCAACCGAAACCCCCTGACCCAGCCCCCTCAGAGCACCCCACCAACAAATACTCAGGCATCTCCCTAAAGCATGCCAAGTCTAAAGCCCGTGAACCAAAGGCCACCCTTGCAGACGCAATGCTCAAAGCCTTAACTAAGTCTATGGATCTGCCAAATACTTATCCTGATGCATCCTCAAGTGATGACATCTCCGATGATGAAATCGAGAAGGACATGGAGTGCTAGCTCCCCCTCCTACCTTCATCATTTATGTCTGCTCTTATTTGGAATTGTCAGGGTGCTGCAGCAAGTAAGTTTCATTCTGTGTTGAAATCCTTTATTAAGGACCACAAGCTGTTAATTGTCATTCTTGTTGAACCAAGAATCTCTGGTGCCTCTGCGGAGAGAGTGATAAAGAAACTTGGCTTTCCTTGGTCCCATAGAGTTGAAGCCAATGGTTTCTCCGGGGGGATCTGGGTTCTATGGTTAGAGACTATTGAAGTTACGATTCTGCATTCCCATCATCAGTTCATCCACTGCCATCTTACCATTAAAGACACCGTCAAAAATTTTCTCCTCACTGCAGTTTACGGAAGCCCGAATCCTCAACTTCGCACCTATCTTTGGCGAGACATATCCTCTCTCGCTTCTTCCATCACTTCTCCTTGGGTCCTCGCTGGTGATTTTAATGCCACCATCTCTGCTGAGGAACGACAGAGTGACCGTTAAAGATACAAGCACGGCTGTTCCCAGTTTCAAGATTTCATTCAGCAAAATAGCCTAGTGGACTTGGGCTTCTCGGGGCCCTCTTTTACTTGGCGTCGTGGCCTTACCTTCGCCAGACTTGACCGTGCAATAGCTAATAGGCTATGGCTTCAACACTTTTCCAACTCAAAGGTTATCCACCTCCCTCAAATTAACTCTGATCATAGGCCTATTTCTCTTGTCTTTGGTTTTCAAGCTCCCCAATCTACCAGGCCTCGTTCTTTCAAATTCCTTGCTGCTTGGACATGCCATGCTCAATTTTCCCAGTTGGTACAAGACAATTGGAATCCAAACCTCAGTCTTGCTGAGAACATTAATACCTTCTATGTAGCTGCCTCCAAGTGGAACCAAGAAGTCTTTGGCGCTATCGGCAACAGGAAAAGGCGCTTAAAAGCTCGCATACAAGGCGTCCAGAGAGCCATTGGAAAAAATCCCACTAAAGAAAGCCTTTACTCTCTTGAATATCAGCTCCGTTCTGAATATGAGGATGTTTGCTTGCATGAAGAGCTCTTGTGGCTTCAAAAGTCTCGTTGTGAGTGTATTGAACTTGGCGATCGCAATACTGCCTACTTCCAAACTAAAGCCCGCATTCGTCGTCAGTGGAACCAGATCACATCACTAAAAAACAATGATGGTTCATGGATTAGTGACGACGTCACTCTTCGAGAATTGGCTTGCACCTACTTCCAGTCACTCTATAGCATCAATGATGAGTCCTACACCCCTTACCCCCATAGAGGAATGTTCCCTTCTCTCCCTCCTGCCACATGGCTGCCGTTATCTTCTATGACTAATACTGCTGAAGTCAAGGAAGCACTTTTTGATATGAAGCCCCTTAAAGCTCCTGGTGCAGATGGACTCCATGCACTTTTCTTTCAACATCAATGGGAAACTGTAGGTAGCTCTCTTTGTCAAATGATCAGGCATGTCTTTAGTGGGGGCAGTTTGGACCCCTCTCATAACCGAACTCTAATTGCCTTAGTCCCTAAAGTCGCTCGACCTTGCAGTCTTGGTGAATTTCGCCCAATTAGCCTCTGTTCTGTTGCCTACAAGGTGGTTACCAAAATCCTTGCCAAAAGGCTCAAGCCTCTCATGCCTCAGCTCACTCTCCCCTACCAGTCAAGCTTCATTCAAGGTCGTAATATCACTGATAATATCATCATTACTCAAGAAGTCATCCACTCTATGAGGAAGAAAAGTGGCAAAAGAGGTTGGATGGCAATTAAAGTAGATGTTGAGAAAGCTTTTGATCGCCTCAAATGGTGCTTTATCGAGGAAACTCTGAAGGATGCTAGTTTACCGGACAACACTATTCGCTTAATTATGCATTGTATCACCACCCCTTCTATGCAGGTTCTATGGAATGGCACACCCTCTGCAACCTTTCAACCGTCACGTGGAGTCCGGCAGGAGACCCACTCTCCCCTTACATCTTTGCGCTTTGTATGGAACGTCTTTCTCAAACCATCCAAGCAGCAGTCTCTGATGGTTCTTGGGAAACCATTAAAATGGGACATCGAGGTCCCCCCCTCTCTCATCTCTTTTTCGCTGATGACCTCATCCTCTTCAGCTCAACAAGCCACAAGCAAGTTATTACAATCAAGAACATCCTCTCTGGGTTTTGCCAGTCTTCGGGCCACTCTATAAGCCGCTCCAAAACAAAAATTTACTTCTCAAGGAACGTCTCGATGCAGGATTCAAACTATATCTGCTCCTACCTTGGCTATGCTAAAACTGATCAACTTGGCAGATATTTGGGGGTGCCCCTACTCCATTCAAGGGTAACGAAGGACACTTACCATTATATCGTTGAAAGGGTTCAGCATAAGCTATCCAATTGGAAAGCTAAGACCCTTTCACTTGCGGGCAGGATGACTCTTGCTAAATCTGTCCTCTCTACTATTCCACACTATGCCATGCAAACGTCGATGCTTCCTTCCTCCTGTTGCCTTCAGATTGAGAAGATAACTCGTAACTTCATATGGGGCTCAGATGCTCACCATAGAGGCATCAATCTCGTCAACTGGGATAAGATGTGTCAACCTATCAACTGTGGAGGTGGTGGGCTTAGAAAGCTTCAAAGCCAGAACTGTGCTTTTCTTGCAAAACTAGGCTTCCTTCTTATCAGTAAAGCTGATCTCTTATGGTTTCAAGTCTTGCGCGCCAAATATGGATGGTTGAAGGAATCAAATTATGTCTTCAAAACTCAGTCCTCTTCTCATGTTTGGAGGAGTATTGCTAAAGCGTGGCCTGACACTTCATTGGGTTTGCGGTGGAACATTGGGGATGGCCACCATGTTCGCTTTTGGTCTGACAATTGGGTTGGTGATCTTGGCCCCTTGAAATATCTCGCCTTTGCTGACCTTCCTGATGAGGCGCTCAAACGTCCCATTAGCAACTTTGTTGATAATGCTGGACAATGGCACTGGGCCCTTTTTCAGGACTTGCTTCCCACTTCCATCCTCCATCTTATAGCCTTAACGCCTCCCCCACTCAACCTAGACGGTGAAGCTACATGCTTCTGGAGCTTGACTTCTAATGGTCACTTTTCAGTCTCCTCTGCCTATATTGCGAAGGAGGACCTCTTTTTTCAGGAAGAAGCTAAATGCTGGAATCTCATATGGAAATGGCCTGGTGCCCAACGTGTACGATCTTTCCTTTGGCTTGCTTTCAGCGGGAAGCTCCTAACTAACAGTGAACGACAAAGACGTCATCTCATTACTGATGCCACGTGTGAACTCTGTAGGCAGGCCGTTGAAGACATTGACCACGTCTTCCGGGGTTGCCCCCTTGCGCTGGCTTGTTGGAGCCACGTCCTGCCCTCGAGATCTATCTTTGGATTTCTCCACACCCCCATTCGGAAATGGTGGCTGGAAAACATTAATCCTAGTCGATCCTCTGTTCATTGGTCCCTTACTTTTGGCATCCTCGCCTGGAAGCTCTGGGAAGCCCGCAACAAGAGGTTATTTGCAGGCACGTCTTATACTGCTCAGGGCATCCTCGCCGAGTCTGAATCTATTGTAAACCTCTCTGTAAAAGTCTTCAACCATGATGGCTTCATGTAGTGCTGCTGTTGTTTGTCTTCCTCCCGCTTGTATTTCTTTGTTCCCTGTTTGTGTACTCGTATAATTCTTTAATAAAAGCCCCTTTTCACTCAAAAAAAAAAAAAGAACTTGGACGGTTTCTTTAGTGAAATACTATGAACAATAACATTATTCTGTCAGATATTACACTTTTAAAAATATTTAACCATATGTTATAGTCAAACTCGTTCTTCAGGTGAACGAGTTTAAATTTGTACTGAATTCATTCACTTGAAGAATGAGTTCAGTACAGATTCCGCAAATTGGTGAACGAGTTTGGAAAAAAAAATTTAATTAAAATATTCCCAAACTCATTCACCAAGTTTGGATTTATTTTTTATCAAAATAATTTGTATGAATTTTTTTTAAAGTATTAATTTGAAAAAATTTAAAAAATAATAATTTTTTTTTTCTTGGATGGGGTTGGCCCCCCAAACTGACATCACTCTCCATCTTCCTTTCCTTCCTTTTCCTTTCCTTCTTTTTCTTCGTCTGCCGACCTTTTGTCCCCCACTTTTTTTCTTTTTCCACTTCTTTCTTTCCTTCTTCCTTCTGCTTTAACCGCCTTGCCGACACTTCCTTTCTTTGTTTTTTTTCTCCAATGAATTCAAAATGCTGTAAGATACTTAAATATGTAACTTTTCCTTCAATTTAAATCTAGAATAATTCTTCTAATAAATTTTTGGACACTTTACTTAATTCTTTCAAATTTTTTTAAAAATAAAACAATTTTTTAAAATAATTTTTGGTCCAAAAATTTATTTACATTTATCCAAAATTTTGTAATTAATTTCCTAAAATATAAATTATATTTTATACCGTATTGCTCAAATTTTAGGATGTCACGGGAAGTTGGAAATTATTCAAAAATAATCAACATATAAAAGTATATAACCTTTTTTCATGAAAGTACCGTTATTTACGGTGAGACCGAGTGTAAGAGGAAAAATAAGAAAATTACTTTATTAACTGGAAAAGGACCGTGTGGAAGAAATATAATGAGCAATTACTTTTTTTTTTATCTGAATATAATGAGCAATTACTAGAAAGCATTGAATTATTGTTCCTTCTTTATTTGATCAAAAACTCTATTTTCATTCCCTCTAAAGTTTCACCGACACATTATTTATCGTAAATATAAGAAACATAGCCTGATAAATTATAACATCCAAAGTCCAAATTGTGATTATTTAAAGGATAAATAAGAATTCTAGAGGAATAAAAACATCATAAAATTTGATATTCGAAATATAGCCTAATAGACAACCATATTTATATCAACAGGGGGGGGGGAGAAAACTATATTTATAGTAAACTCATTTTAGCTCTAAATTTAAAATTTATTTCATTATAATATAGATGTGTATTAAGGGAAGAATCAAGAATGTGTTTGGATAGACGGATTTAATGTTTAGATTTGAATAAAATCTCTCATTAAAAATTAATGTATTTAGTTTTTTTTAGTTTGAATAGAGTAAAAATGAGTTTGGACATCTTCATGGCTACAAGATACAAATAACACAGTTAGCCAGATAAAAAAAGTTGGTGTTAAATGTACTAAATGTGTAGACAAATGTATTTCATTTTCTAAAAACACACTTATTTATGGGGAGGGAGTAAATGGACTAGAGAAATGAGAATGTGTAGGAGAAAAAAAAAAAAGAGGTTCTTGAGAGATAACTAATGCAGTTATATATAACATGTAATTAATATGGTCGAAAATGACAAAAATGGTTAAAATTTCAGATATCATTTAAATATTTCTCGTGAACAAAGACTAAGCCATTTTCACTGAACAAAAATAAGTAGGACTAAACCACCCCCAAAAAAGTGTATCTTATATACACACAAGACCGGAGGAGGATGTACGAATCATATTAACTCCAAAATTATAATTTTATATCTTGATGTTTACCATCAAATTTAATTATTTTTATTATCATATTAAAAAAATTATGATTTTTTTATTTTTAATTTTAGTGAATTTATACTACATTTAATTGGATTTATTACTTTAGTTTGTTATCATATTGATAATTTCTTACGTTTATTTTTTGGATTACCAAATCAAATTACCATTGATTATTATTGATTTTGATTTAGTATTTCATTATTTTGTTATTTTGCAGCTTTTGAAAGATTGTAAGAATAAACATATATTTTCAATGTTGTATATTTTATTATTGTTACAGTTAAATTCAAAAGTTAATGGGTCTTCTGGAGGGGAAAAATAAATCAGAAAACAAGGTAAATAAAAAGGGAAAATAACCGGAAAGTAGCATTTGAATTCCCTTAACTTCATATGGCGTCATCAATTTGGTGAATGATAGATTGCTATCTGTCCGTAATCTAGGTTTTGTATATTTTTGAGAAAAGACAAAAATACCCCTCATATAAAAAAAAGAATGAGGCACCTTTGCCGAAGTGCCGTCGCCGCCCATCGAAGCTTCGGCGGCCTGCCAGCATTGGGGCAGTAGCCACCTAGTCGGAGCTTGACAACTTTTGGAAAGGGATTGACAAGTGTTTTTATGCTACTGATAACTTTTCTACCGTGCTACCCTTGGTTGACAACTCTTCGTATGATATTGACAACTCCGACAAACATAATGACAACAACGTTGAGTGTAGTAAACTTTACTATTAAAGTTGTTTGTACCTTTATAAATGTTATCATTCGCATTATGAGAGTTGTCTTTATGTAAAACGTTACTTGCTTATGTGTTATATATTCGCACGCACTATACTATCAAATTGGTTTGGTGGCCCAATGGTCACCAAACTTTTGGGGAATCAATGTGGAGTGAGATCAAATCCCGCCTCCACCACCTTGGCTCCCATTTAAT
Source organism: Vachellia collinsii (assembly GCA_006871305.1). Classification (NCBI taxonomy): domain Eukaryota; kingdom Viridiplantae; phylum Streptophyta; class Magnoliopsida; order Fabales; family Fabaceae; genus Vachellia; species Vachellia collinsii. The sequence goes on along the minus strand of QFDD01000390.1, from coordinate 29,222 downwards.
TAAAAAAAAAGTCTATTGTGTCAAAAAAAGCCACCTGAGCTTCGGTGCAAGTGATCGGAGCTCCAGCCAGGTGGTTGCTGCCCTAGCATCGGCAGGTCGCAAGAGCTCCGATGGCCAGCTAGGGTGTCTCATTCTTTTTTTTATACATGAGAGGCATTTTTATCATTTCGTATAAATATAAAAAAAGATAGATTGCTGGCAGATAGCAATCTATCCTTTAGCAATGGCACCATTTGGGTTTTAAATAATTTAAAAGGTATTTTGTGATCATTTTTCCTAGTTTAAATTTCATAAATTCAAGTTATTCTTAGACTGTTATTTTTGCTAGTGTCTACTAGTAACATTTAAAGTTGATAGTGATTATGGGTAAAAAAAACTAATAGTAAGATCGGATTAATTTTTTATTATTATAATAGAATGTTTCGATTTTTACACTATTTTTACAGTATTTTATTTTTATCATTTGATCTTTCTGAAAATTTTAATAAGGTATGGAATGATTTTTTTTTGGGGTGCCAAAATATCACTTTGAAAAAAGAAACTAGACAAAAAAATGGATTATATAAATGGATAAATGCTGATATTGATATATTTAAAATAAATATTGAATTATTGATTATATGAACACATATCCTGAAAAAAAATGTAAAAAAATAAAAAAAAATTGATTATATGGATGATTGACAGTTTTTTCAAAAATTCATCATAGAAGAGAAAATGTTGGAGATTTGCATAAGGATAATTTATTATTTTTAAATTCATATTTTCATATTTGGTGAAAAAAATAAGGGGAATTCTGCATGGTGTTAAATAAGAAAATTAATATTAAAAATGTTTTATTAATAATTCAAGTAATTACTATTGATAATTTTTAAAATTATTTTGATATTAATTTTTTTATTTAAAATTATTAAGAAAAAACAACAGAAATGTCAATTTCGATGTCATCAAAGGACCCGCTCTCGTCGGATTATATGATGCCATCTCTTTGTCCTAAGCCACTCCCTTTTATTTTTTTTTTTAAAAAATGCGTTTTTTTTCCTTCTGACGCAAAGTAGCTTTCACTTAGCTGCCAACCATTAATGAAGACTTAAATTTTGTGGGTCCATGTCAAACAACCCCATGTCAGAGTTCACATGGAACCTCTTGACTAATGTCCAAGACTTTAATGCCAGCGCTTACTCCCTACGTTTTTTTTTACTTCAAAGAATTCAAATGAATTAAAAATAATAAATATGTAAAATATATAACTACAGTTGTCTATGGATCACATGCCATCATTTCTTTTTGGATCTAATGTCATGTTAATAACCAACGATTTACTCATTAGTCAAGAAGCAACATTGTTAGATTAAACATTACTTATTTAATCCACGTTTGATGTCCTTTTTAATTGACCTCTATTTGATTAAGATATCTGTTAAAATTAGATAAAAATAATAAATACGTGAAAGTATGTAACTTTTTTTTTTAAAAAAAAGATACCATTATTTATTGTGGGAGAGAGGGGGCAAAAAGCAAATTGCTTCTTTTTTCTTATACCAGCAAATTGTCTTTTTATTCTTCATTTTTCTTAAGTATTTAGATTAACTTATTTTATATAATTTTATATAAATATGTTAAACAAATTTTATCTTTTAAGTTATGTAAAATGTCTTTGATGTTTTCCAAATAAACACCTCACCTTTCTACTGATCCCTGGCGGTACAAGATTTGGTTTTGGTGAAGTTACATCAAATAGCGTCGTCTAACATTAACAACAACATAGTTTATTCTAAAACATTTTCTGAATATGTAATAATAAACCTGACGCCAAACATGTATTGAACAATATGTTATTGAGTCAAACCTCACATCCCAAGAATGTGGACCTTTTTTTATTTGTCACCTCATTTCCGCCATATCTTTTTTCCTCTCTGGACCTGCTTCTCCTTCTGCTGTGTCTGTATCAATTTTTTTTTTCCTGTGCTGCTCATTGCTTCATGCTCCATGACCCCTCTGAAAAAGCTTACTTTATTCCTAGGGAAAATGTTATTTAAGAACCTCTCTCTAGCAAATTAATTTCAGATTCCCCCAAAAAATCTGAAATTTCACTACCTCTTCTTCTAAGCCCTAATTGATATTAGATAAAAATAATAGATATGTAAAAGTATGTAACTTTTTTCTAAAAATACCATCATTTATGGTGGGAGAGAGTGTTGGGTTAGGGTCGGGTGGGGGGAAGGGAAATTGCTTCTTCAAAGGCAAAATGAAATAGATTTCTGGAGCAAACGACACAAATGACCCGGAGCGGAGAGACGAGGAAAAAATTTCAGGTCTGATTTAACAATTAGAATTCATGAATTTACAATAAAGGTAGGGCTATTTACAACATCAAGAATTTGCAGATTCACAACAAAACTACGGTGATTTACAACAAAGATAAGCTATAATATTTACAACAAAGGTAAGGTTTAAACTTTTGTCTCTTTCTTTAGAGTTCATACCGTCCTTTTGCTCCGCAAATTAATTTTTGTTTTGCTTGGGATGCAGTAAAACTTTAGATTTTGTGTGGAGAATCTAACATTAATTTAATACGAGGGTGTTTTTTTAATGAAATTTTCCCTTATTCATATGCTTCGGAGTACAGAAAGGGAGTGGTACTGTTTCAAGGACTAAAATTAACTGTGTGAACGTATGCCTTCTTGATCATTACAAAAACACTAACCATTCATCAAGATCGATCACTTCCATTTTAAAACACAAACCATGCACGTAGAACTTCAGATTGGGTTTGATTTTTGCATAAATAATTAATATTTCTCTTTTGTTTGCGATTGTAAGTAGCGGTTGATAAAAGAAGATGAATAATCCTCTTCATCGTACTCATAGCATTCCCTTCTTGCGGAATTATTGGCTGCCTCTATCAACACTTGATTACTTTAGGGTCCATCCCAACCAACCCAACCAGGGTTCCTATCTCCCCATTGACTTCTAACAATACGTCATCTCAGGTCGTTTGTTGCTGCTGCTCTTATTGCTATTGTTGCTGCTGCTGCTGCTACCACCACCACTAATGCCTTTGCCACTACCATGATTGTTACTGCCACTACCATGATTGTTACTACCACTACTACTTAATTCATGAACTAGAAAGGAGATAAGCTTTCAATCTATACTTTTATGAAATAAGCCTAGTTTGTTTATTTAATTGAAAAATATACTTTAGGAATCTTTTTAGAACATTTTTTAACTACGTTAATGGTTTGGACTATAATGTACGTTTTTAAAATAGAGAAAATGTCTTTTTGATGGTGTTAATGGTTTGGATTGGAATGTATGTATAGAAAAAATGGTTTGGATTGGAATGTGTGTTTTTAAAATCGAGAAACTGTCTTTGTAATCAAAAGCACAACATACACAAATTAAAATAGACATAGATAAGCAAGATTGAATCATCAAAATTAGCATTATGAATGCAAGTTTTAATCTACAAATAAGATCATAGTTCTTCAAGGTTTAAGAAAAGCTAGTCACATTGTAATGAATGGACCCAAGGCCAATGAATGTTATAGATAGTAATGGGCCCAAAAGCTTATTGAAATGGGTTCAAGCAAGTGGAACCCATATAGGATTTGCAAATGGGAATATAAAGGAGAATTTGAGGCAGTGTGAAGGGTGTGGAATATTGTTGTGTTGTCTGACATTTTTGCTACTGATAGGCAGCGATTTATTGGATATGACCACTGTTCTCAATTTCTCTTGTGGCCATTTTTTACTACTCCTTCCACTTTGTCCCCACTCCTTATTTGGTGCTTTCATTGACTCCTTCCACGATGGATCAACATGAGCACGATTCGTCTTGGCTTGCTCGGATTAAAGCTTTAATAGCTGCAAGGAATGAATATGAATCTTCCTGTCTTGACCGAATTGAGTCTACTATAGCTGAGCTCAGGCGTCACTTTGACAAAAATGCCGCTTCCATTGCAGCAATGGTGCATCGATTAGGACTAGGGGAGGAAAATTTATCATCAACGATCATTGGAAAATCTCCAATATCACATATATTATCGCCTACAATGCTGGAGATCAATACATCCATTGAATCAACCAAATTTCAATGTCCCAAACTGACAAACTCTATCGACCAATCACAGCAAACAAAATTGGAGAAGGAAAAAATACACTACAAAAAAAAAGTGATTTTGTAGCGGTTATTTGTTGTCATTGTAGCGGTTATAAACCGCTGCAGGAGATATTGTAGCGGTTTACAAACCGCTGCAAAACTCACCGTGGCAACAGGTTTAGTGGCGGTTATCGTGAACCGATGCACATACAAATACAACCGCTACTAACTTTGTAGCGTTTATTAACCGCTACAAAATGAAACGGTGCAGAATTTGTAGCGGAACTAAAACCGCTACTAAAATGTAATAAGAGAAAAAGGAAAAAAAAATATTGCAGCGCTCAACAAACCGCTACTAAAAGTAAAACAGTGCAAAACATTGCAGCGGTTTTATAACCGCTACTAATTATTGCGCCAAAATTTTAAAAACCCGCCAAAAGTTTGCAGCGGTTTAAAAACCGCTACAAATATCAATATATATAAATTGTAAAAACCCGTTTAATTTCTCGCACAATGTTTTTGTAGCGGTTATATAACCGCTACTAAAAAAATTATTTTTTTAAAGAAATTGTATTCTAAATAATGTTTTAATTATTAAAAAAATTATAGAAAGTAATTTATAATTTATTAAAATAAAGTACTAATAATTAAATAACATCTAATATTTGGCGCAACAATTTAAGTACCTGAAAAGAAAAAAAATAAAAAATTATTTCACCAAAATCAATATTAATAAATTAGATAAACAAATGCAGATCAAAAGACAATTAACATAAAATAAATACAATAACAACACAAAGAGTTTAGAACAATACCTATAACATACACTCCACATCAGAAGCTTTCCAAACCACTCAAAAATAAATCCACAGTTAGCTGGACAAAAGAAAACGAGGAGTGGAAACGAAATGGGGGTGGAAGGGTATTTATAGGATGTCTGGCAAGAATTAGAAGCGGTTTGGGGCACGGTTTTTTGCAACGGTTTAATTTGTAGCGTTTTATGTCACTGTTTTTTGTAGCGGTTTGTGTCATTTTGTAGCGGTTTTAAAACCGCTACTTATAAATTTTGTTGAAAAAAAAAATAAAATTGGATCTATATATATATTACTAACCTGAATTATTTATTCGGCATCATCCGCCTTGACAAGTGAATTATTTAGTCAACGGTCGTTTTTTAGCAGCGGTTTTGAACCGCTGCCATAACCGCTGCAAAGAGCAACGGTTTAATATTAGTAGCGGTTTTAAACCGCTGCCATAACCGCTGCAAAATATGCAACCGTTTAATTTTGCAGCGGTTAAGGCAGCGGTTTTAAACCGTTGCTAATTTGAGTTCAGTATTTTGCAGCGGTTTTAAACCGCTGCTAAATTCCTAAAAACCGCTGCTAAATTCCTAACTTCATTATCTAACATTTAAATATTTAAATTCTTAAATTTAAATAATACATTAGGCAAATTTTTTAATAAAATTTCCAACATTTAAGTAATAACACTTTTTAAAGAAAATTTATAAATTTAACTAATAACAGTTTTAAAATTTTTACAATATATACAAGAAAAAAACAAAAATCTATCAAGAGTCTGGCTGAGGGGGCGGTGGGTCATGCTGACTGTCTGGACCCTCATCTGTCCGAAGAGGCTGGGGATCAGGCTGAGCTGGTGGTGGCGCGAAAATCGGCAACACCATTGGAGGGAGCTGCAGAGGAGCGACGCCTGGTTGAACCTGGTGAAAGGCCATCTGGATGATGGAGTTGGCAACCTGCCTCCACATCTCCATCTGCGCCTGCATCTGGGCCTGCATTTACGCCTGCACCTACGCCTGGGTCTGAGCATGGGCCTCCACCTGGGCCTGCACCTGGGCTTCGGCCCGTGCCTGGACCTGGGCGTCCACTCGAGCGTCAACCTGCCCTAAGACCTCCTCTCAGACCTCCTCTCTCAGCTCAGCGCGTAGGGACTCTCGGTCCACATCGGAATCACCGTGCCTCCTGGGTCCCGATGTGGTAGCCTGCGACGCAGCAGCAGAAGATGAAGTCCCAGCTTCATATCTGCTACTCCCGAAAACTCTGGTCCTTGTCGCCCTAAACCCGAATCCTGGAAGTCGCCCAGGGTGCTGATCACGCCCTTCCATTGCCATCTTCAGTGAGAGAGTGGGGTCTAAGGCTGACCCCTGGGACTCCCTGAGCTCAGCGTCAGTTCGCTGAATACGCTCCTGAAATAGAAAACAAATGATATTAAATTATTATATAAAATGAAATAAATATTAAAAATTTATAGAAAAGACAAAATACACTAACAATAAGTTGCTCAGTCTCCTCAGATAATGGAGTCCCGTCATTGTGCTTGTGGGTGGCCACATACATATCTTCGTATGTGGCCCTCCGACCCTCCCTCCTCGCTGCGTCGTCCTAAATAAACATAATATAACAATTTTAATAACAATTAATAATTAAAAAACAATTAAAAACCAATTTTAATAACAACTTACCATCTCAGCATAGGTGCAGGAGAATGACTTCGATCCTGCTGTATGGTGGATCGTCTGGCGTGCGCGGCTCTGTGCAGCTCACCTGGAGATAGCCATACTCCCCGGTGACCTCCTCCACCGAAAAAATCTTGCCCAGCTTTCTGGCTGGACCAGGTCAGGCACGTCTTCTGCCACCTCCTGCGTAGTTCGCGTGCCATCGCGGTTCTTCGAGTGGTACAGGCGATTTCGCCTGTTCTTCCACCCCTCTCCCATCTTCGAGATGGAGTAGTCCTTGTGCGCATTCTGCACAGCAAATTTATTCTGCAACAAAATAGATCAAAGTTAATCAGTATTTCACAATAAAATAATAACTTAAATGATTAATATATTAAAATTATACCTTAACTTTATTCTCCCAAACCCAATCCTTGTCGTCCTTCCGCACCCTCTTCCACGTCTTGGCGCTGATGTCAAACTGGCCGTAGTTCCCTCCTTGCTCAGCCAGGTAGCGGTGGTACAACTGACCGGCCTTCCCGATCGGTTGCCGTGTCAGCTCATTCCAGGGTACCACGATCCGGTGGCCAGCATCGAGCTAAGAAACATCCCTCAATGCCAGCTTCCTCTTCTGCAGCCGGCCTGTCGGATCTGCACATTTCATTCAAACATTAACAATATTAATTAAATTAATTCATCAATTTTATTACAAAATATAAATCTAAATTACTTACCCTGAATGTCCACTTCAAAGCCAGTGGACCGCGAAGCAGAAGGCCGAGGGAATCCTTCTTCCCTGGCGATATCCTCATCCTCGAAGTTCTCAGCCGCCTCGACTGAGATATTTGGAAGATCGAAATCTTCGACGCTGAGATATGTGTTGTCAGGATTGGCCTCAGCGCCGCCAGCTTCCGGAAACTCCTGCTCCTCAGGATTGGCCTCAGCGCCACTTCGTTCCAGGATGTCCTCGTGCGGTATCATAGGCTCCTTACAGGGCCTGCGTGTAGGATCGGGACTAGACATCTATAATAAAATAAAAAACATTAAAATAAAGTTAAAAAATAAAAACATAAAAATATTTTAAATAAATTTAAAAAACAATAAAATAAAAGCAAAAGTAATACCTTTTCTTCTCAAGAATAGACTGATTTCTCTATATTTTAGTTTCTGAAACTCTTTCGATGTGACGTTTTTGAGAAAATGGAAGTTAAATATATAGAGCTCGGAGTTAACAGCGGTTTAAACAAAACCGCTGCCCAAACCGCTGCAAAAAACGATGACTTCTCGGAAAACGCGAAATTTAGTAGCGGTTTTTGTCAAACCGCTGCTAAATTGGAGAGAATTCCATGACATTTCAAATTTGCATCGGTTTATTTTGCAGCGGTTTTAATAACCACGACTAATTGGTGACCTTTGGAATTTGAAACGTCATGGAATTCGCTGCAAAATTACCCTGCAATTTTGGCGGGTCATTCCCGCGAAATTTTTGTAGCGGTTTTAAACCGCTACTAAGTACCCATCGTGGCAAACGCTTATTTTCCGCGGCAAATTTGTTTAGAACCGCTACAATGTATATATTTTGTAGCGGTTTTATAAACCGCTACAAAATAACCGCTGCAAATGTCGCTCTTTTTTGTAGTGATAAGCCAAGGAAATCAAGAGGGTTTGGTCTTCTCGACTGAAGAAGAAAATCGTAGTCATGGCTTGCATCTTCTCCATCTTGGCTGCCATCTTGGAAGTCTGTCGATCATGTCTTTCCTGACTCGTGTGGGTTTTGTCGATGGATTCTACAAATCCACTTTACCCACTAGTGCCGTTCGTATTCGTCTTCAGATGGGATCTCTCAAGCTAATTTCATCCCCTACTTTTACTGGTGAGCCTCCTCCTCATTATCTCTATTTCTTTGTACCGCAAAGCTCTGCAGTTGAATCTGCTTGTGGGTTGTTTGTTGAGAAACCCATTGACACTACATTGCTGATGCCTAAGACACATGTATCTGACCCAATTTTTATTATGCATGAAGATAGTTACAATATTTTTGACAAGGTGAAAACCTATAATATATATGTGAACAACCTCTCAGACCCCACATTTGATGACAGCTCAAGTTTTATTATCTTTGACCCTGGTATTTCACTTCTTAAGGATACTGATAAATCTTTGCCAACCATTTTTGTTTGGGAGTTTGATCCTTGTATGCTTTGTGGATGGGTCTTCTTCCATATTTTCACTGCTGCACCTGAAATGACGTATTTATTCACTTGTGTCACATTGGGGTCCTTTATGCCTAATGAGGATTGGATGCAAATCTTTGGAGCTAATGTTGTGGGGTTTATTGCCTCACCCTTTGCTTGGGTGCCATTACCAGGCGGAACTGTAGCTCTAACAATTGGTTTTGGTCTAAATATTGGAATTGAAAAGACTAAATGCATGGAGCAGAGTGAATAAATTAGTCCAACCCCATATGTTATTATTATGGCGGCTATAAAGACTTTCAAAATGCAAACAACTCTAACTTTTGGGGCATCTCCTTATAATTGTTGCTTCAAGTTTCATTCTGCCGCACAGCCTTGGGGTTTGCCATATTGTTGCTTTCAAGATTCTACTGTAGATCTTGATCCTCAACACTTGGTGTCACTTACTACTTATACTGGTGCTTTTGAGGATGTCACGGGACTTTGGTGTTTGAATGTTGTTGTCTCCATATGTTGCCTTCCAGCTATCAGACCTATGCTCTTTATTTCTGAGTTCAGTGGCTCCCTCAAATCATTACAAAAGTACATTATGAGTTCAAGAGAATTTTATGCCTATGTACTCCGTTTGCTTCCATTTGAGGTTCTTGATAAGTGGGCACACCTTACACTTTTTGGGCATCATACTTTTGTTTCACATATGGAGCATTTTGTCTTGGTGGAAGAGAACTACAGAGGCCATGCTAAGGACATTCTTATTCTCATCCCACATATGTGCCTTTTAGTTGTAAAACTAGTCAAAGTTTTGAAGAGTTATTATGATATCATTATACATATTATCAAGCACCAAATGCACAAATGCCTCTCTTCATCTGCAAATGATCCACGTAGCATTATAGTGGGCCAAGTCTATCAAGACTTATGTGGAAACGGCATGGATATTCAAGTTATTCAAACATTGGATTGGTTGGTCCGCTTGCTATGGGCTCATGCTTTGAAGAATAGTCATTTGGTAAATGATAGGTTGAAGTTTCATGAGAGTATGTTTATAGATAATTGTGTGTTGTCTGACAATTTTGCTACTGATAGGCAGCGATTTATTGGATATGACCACTGTTTTCAATTTTTCTTGTGGCCATTTTTTACTACTCCTTCCACTTTGTCCCTACTCCTTATTTGGGTATATGATCCCGGAATCAACAGGCGAGCTAAGTGCTTACAGTTACACGACATGGATGCATATTATTATTTTGTAGGTTGGGCTCCCATTTCAATTATATTAATAGATCAAAGTTTTTGGGCAAAGTTAATGGTGAGAGGTTCTACAAGTGGCCATTTTTCAACATGCAAGCATAATTGTGTAAAGGGATATATCCCTTCCTTGGCGTTCATTTGCTATGTGAAGAGATATATGATGCCAATGAATGCCGTGGAGAATTTGAATCATCAGCATACAAATGGACAATATCTTTTGCTATGCAGTCACAGCCTTTTGACCTTGAGGACAAGGTCAATTTTAAAGGGGGAGGTAATGTAATGAATGGACCCAAGATTAATGGGCCAATGAATGCTATAGATAGTAATGGGCCCAAAAGGTTATTGAAATTGGTTCAAGCAAGTGGAACCCATATAGGATTTGCAAATGGGAATATAAAGGAGAATTTGAGGCAGTGTGAAGGGTGTGGAATATTGTTGTGTTTCTCCTCTTTCGGCGTCTCTCTTCTCTGGCCATCGTCACCATCTCTGTGACTGTGGAGTCTCTTCTCCCTTACTCTATGCTTGTCTTCTCATTTCCTTGGATCTATAGCATTCTCTTATATGTATTCCTATGATCACTCTTTAGCTTATTTTGGGATTATCAATATAATTTTGCTTCAGTTTATATAAGATCATAACACACATGTGACTAAAATTAAATCAAACTAAAAATTAAATAAAATTCAGATTCAAATAACATAAATGATGTGACGAAAATTAAATCAAACTAAAAACTAAATAAAATTCAGATTCAAATAACATAAATAAAAGTAAGGGGGGAAGCAAATATGTCGCAGCTCCCTTCTTTCATGTGCCTTCAGCCTAATGTAAAAAGGGGAATTGTTAGGAGGCTTTAAAAAAGTAATTCAATCATTCAAAAAATTTAATAACAGCTAAAGATTATGTAACGATAAGATTTAGTAGCATAGCAAACAAAAGAAAGTTTAGAATCTTAACTTATTGTTGAGACTTTAATGATTAAATTAATTGTCTAAGATCTTACAGCAATTCTACGTGATGTCAATCTCGCTATCGTCACACGACCTCGCTCTTGTCCGATTTTATGGATAAGGGAAGATGCATTTTATTTGAGACTTTAATAATTTGCTTCCCAATGACATTTTGGTGCCGAATGCCCAGTTCGATCTCACGACTTGGTGGCTACAAGTGTGCCTCACTTGCCAACGAAGACGCAAGTTTTGTGGGCATCTGTCTATTTAGTGAGTATGTACATGCGGTTCTTTGTTAACTTGTCACTTGTCATCAGTGTGTATGTTAACACTATTCATTTTAGGGTACGATTTATGTATGTTCTGTGTGTATGGTATCACTGTTCATTGTTAGGCTGGAGTTGTGATGTAATCAATTATTGTCAAACTGATTATGCTTCTGCTCTTTCCATCATATTTGTCCTTTTCTTTAAGAAATCTCTTGTCTCAAGGATCTTAATCAGAAACCATCCTTATTTATGGATTCCCATGGAAGCAGATTTGGTAGCCGAATGATTTGCCAAAACTTCGTTGGCTAACTCTTACCCTTCGGATTGGGATCTTCCAGCGCTGTCTCTATTGCTAGTATTTCTGGTTTTTGGCTTCAGGGCTTTTCGCTTATTCTTATCCTTTTCTTTATCTGTGCTAATGATCTTAGTAGTTCAGTTCTAGTTTTACTTTTTGCTTTTAGGTTTGAAGCTGCATGTTGTTTTCCTTTTAGTTCTCTGTACCTCAGACTTTGTATTGTTGTTGTGTTTTTAGCTGCCATGATGAGGAATTCGATTTTGTGGATCCATCTCAAACAAACCTATGTCAGAGTTCATATGTCCCCTCCTGACTTATGTTCATGACTATAATGCTAGTGTTTACTCCCTCCGTTTCGTTTTAACCGGAAACAATTTCTTGGGGGAAAATAATGAATAAATAAAAATATTTAACCTTTTTATAAAAATATCGTTATAATTACTTGAAAGCATTGAATTATTGTTCCTTCTTTATTTGATCAAAAACTCTATTTTCATTCACTCTAAAGTTTCACCGCCACATTATTTCCCGTAAATATAAGAAACATAGCGTGATAAATTATAACATCCAAAGTCCAAATTGTGATTATTTAAAGGATAATTAAGAATTCTAGAGGAATAAAAACATCATAAAATTTGATATTCGAAATATAGCCTAATAGACAACCATATTTATAGTAAACTCATTCTAGCTCTAAATTTAAAATTTATTTCATTATAATATAGACGTGTATTAGGGGAAGAATCAAGAATGTGTTTGGATAGACGGATTTAAATTTTACATTTGAATAAAATCTCTCACTAAAAATCAATGTATCTAATTTTTTTTTACTTTGAATAGAGTAACAATGAGTTTGGACATCTTCATTGCTACAAGATACTAATAACACAGTTAGCCAGATAAAAAAGTTGGCGTTAAATGTACCAAATGTGTAGACAAATGTATTTCATTTTCCAAAAATACACTTATTTATGGGGAGGGAGTAATGGACGAGAGAAATGAGAATCGGTAGGAAAAAAAGAGGTTCTTGAAAGATAATTAATGCAGCTATATGTAACATGTGATTAATATGGTCGAAAACGAAAAAAAATGGTTAAAATTTCAGACATCATTTAAATATTTCTCGTGAATAAAGGCTAAGCCATTTTCACGAACAAACATAAATAGGACTAAACCACCCAAAAAAGTGCATCTTATATACACACAAGGCCGGAGGATGAATCATATTAACTAAAAGAATTATAATTTTATATCTTGATGTTTACCATCAAATGTAATTGTTTTTATTATCATATTAAAATGACAAAAAAGCATTTGGGAAAATCCCAATTAAATACATTTTAAATTTCTAAATTCCAAACCCAAAGGTAAGATATCACAAATTCTAGATCCTAATCGATAAGAGAGACGCCTTCCTCTCTTGGGGGGGGGGGGGACAGGGAGAGAGACACCTTCCTCATAACACCCCCAAGAGAGGCGTGACCAAAAGCAGAACACTCGGAGGCGGCTTCTTAAAAACCAATTCATGGCCGACAACTTTTATTAGGTAGTTTAGGTTCACACCCATCCATAGTATATGAATTAGCTTTATATTATTTTTAGCTTGTGTCATTTTTCTGCTAATTGGGGTTAAAAACTTCTTTATATTGCATCTTGGTAGTTTAGGTTCACACCCACCCATAGTATAGGTCTTCAATTTTCATCCTTTGTATTTTGCACATCAAAACACTATTACTTGTCATTGGTGATTCAAATTATCATTTAAGGTGTTTCAGTTGTCAATATAGATTTTTTAGTTCACTGAGACAAACTTTCAATGGAAGGGAATTTGATTTTTTTACTATTACAAGTAATATATCTTAGGTTTCATGAAACTTCACATTAATTTCTTATTTTCAGGGATTTTTTTATAATATTTTCTGTTCTTTGAAACCTGTGTGTAATTTCCTCTTAATTTATAACACTCATTTTATGAAATTACCTAATTCTACGTGTGTGTGTGTGTGTTAATTTATTACCATTTAACTATAAATTCATATAAAAATATGACACAAGATCATATGTGAATAAAAACCTTGACATTATAATGAATATAAAAAAAATTGATGTAAATATTATATAACAATTTTTAAAAGATGTGTGCGTCTAGAAGAATGAATTAATCCCTCGTAACTTGATAAATTCAAATCGTCATTGAGAGCGGTATTCGTATCTTGAATATGATTGTTTCCAAAAATTCCTCATAATATGTTAGTCCCTCATATGAGAAACTAACGCTTCTTGTTAGCCTGAATCCTTCTGAATCAACCTTAATATATTTCACGGATGTTATGTTTGGTTCTGCCATGTCCAAAGCTCTGAACCACGACAACCTTATATACTTGCATATTTTTTCACTTAGCTGCCGGCCTGCCATAATCAAGACTTCAGTTTTGTGGGTACATTTCAAACAACCCCGGGACACATTTCACATCTCTCCTCTTGACTAATGTTCAAAACTTTTAGTGCGGGTGTTTACTCCCTCCGCTCCTTTTTAACTGGAAACAATTTGATCAAAAATTCCGTTGATATTAGTTAAAAATAATAAATATATAAAAGTAAACCTTCCCCCCCTGAAAGTACCATAATTCACCAATTTATAACAACAATAACCTGTGAATTTTACATGATTTATTGGTTGGGACTATGCAAATTTACAACTTTCTATGTCTAATTCAACAAGAAGAATTCACGCAACAAAAATATGGTGATTGACAGCAAAGATAAGCTATAAACTTATCTCTTCTTGATTATTCCAAAAACAGCAACCATATATCAAGATGAATCATTTCTATTTTAACAGCCTTTTTGTGATTCTTGTATAAATAATTAATATTTTTCTTTTGTTTGCAACTATAATATATTGTAAGTAGCAGTTGAGAAAAGAACACGAGTAATCCACTTACTATTACTCATAGCATTTACCAAGGTTAATGAACCTGAATCAGACTGGTTGAATCAAACTAGAAACGACGACTGGCCTCTAATTCGGTTATTATGACCCTGGGTTGGGTCAATTTGGTGCAACTTGATCGACTCGTTTAGTTGAGAGGGTCGATCGGGTTACTTTTTCTTAAAAAAAAATTCAAACTTTTTTTTTTTGAAAAAACCAAAATAATTATTTTTTTAAATTTGAATGGTAAAAAAAATAAAAAAACATAATCCCTTCCACACACAGCCCTACCGTTACATCTGTATTTACTCATCTTCTTTCAAATTATTTTAAAAAAAAGAATGAATTTTTTTTAAAATTTTAAATTTGAAAGTTAAAAAAATGAAAAGTAGAACCCTTACCATATATATATTTTGATACTTTGTTAGGATGACTATTTCAAAATTGTAAATAATGTTGGATAATAGATAAGTCATAAATATATGATTGATTTGGTAATTGTTTCATTGTTAGTAATTAAATTTACTATTTAATTTTTAAAATTTTTAATTTTGAATAGTTTGATTATGTCAATGTGTGATGAAATCTATTTTTATAATTTTTTTATTTCTTATCGATTTAACACATTAACCCTTAATCCATTACCTTATCTATTACAATCATCGTCCGATGCATTTACTCCTTCCACATCATTGTCTGACACTTGAATTCTTTGGGGTCCATCCCACCCAACCCATGTCAATGCTCCCATCTCAAGTTGATGGAATTCGAGCATAATAATAGTAGTGGCAGTATTAGAACTAATTGGCAAAAAAAAAAAAAAGCAGTATTAGAACTAATAATAATATTAATAATAAACAACTACTTCGTACCGGAAATGACATCACATTTATGAAATAGGGCCTAGCCTATTTATTTGATTAAAAAATATACTTATTTTTTATAAAATATTTTTTAACAATGTTGATGGTTTGGATTAGAATGTATGTTTCTAAAATGGAGGAAACAAAAATATAATTAAAGCAAAATATGCACAAATTAAAATAGACATAGGAAAGCAAGTCTGAATAATGAAAATTAGCATTAAGCATAATTAATCGGTGAATGCAAGTTTTAATTTGCAAATAAGATCATAGTTCTTCAACATTGAAGTAAAAATTAATCACACGTGACTAAAATGAAATTAAACTAAAAACTTAATAAAATTCAGATTCAAATAAAATAAATAAAAATAGCGGGAGCAAACAAAAGAGTTCTTATATCACTTATGCAAAATCATGACTTTAAAGATTAAAAATTATTCTAAATTTTGTTGGGTGTTTAGCCACTTTGTTTCTAAAATCGTAATTTGAACCAAAACCATTGTTTTATAATGTTTGCCCAACACTGTCGCAGCTCATTTCTTTCTTATGCCTCCAATCTAATGTGAAAAGGTAATTATTACAATGTTATAAAAAAGAAATTTAATCAAAAAATTTAATAACAACTAAAAGTTATATATCGATAAATTTCAGCATAACAAATGAAATTAAGTTTATGCTGTTGATCAAATTTTTTTAACCTTTAAAATTATGATTTTGTATAAGTCATACATATATTTTTTTATTTACTTCCCCCCATTTTTATTTATTTTATTTGAATCTGAATTGTATTTGGTTTTTAATTTAATTTAATTGTAGTCACGTGTGACTAAATTTTTCTTAAACCTTGAAGAACTATGGTCTTATTTCTGGATTAAAACTTGCATTCACCCGTTAATTGTGCTTGATGCTATTTTTTCATTATTCAATCTTGCTCTTCTATGTCCCCTTCAATCTCTGCATATTTTGCTTTAATTATATTTTCATTTCCTCCATTTTAAAAACATACATTC
The DNA here is from genome assembly GCA_006871305.1 of Vachellia collinsii. Classification (NCBI taxonomy): domain Eukaryota; kingdom Viridiplantae; phylum Streptophyta; class Magnoliopsida; order Fabales; family Fabaceae; genus Vachellia; species Vachellia collinsii. The sequence goes on along the minus strand of QFDD01000390.1, from coordinate 12,894 downwards.
TAATTCAAACCATTAATATTATTAACAATATTTTATAAAAAATAAGTATATTTTTTAATCAAATAAACAGGTCAGGCCCTATCTCATAAATGTGTAGCCTGTGAGATTGAGCTTATAGCCCTTTTCGGTATGAAGTACTTGTTTATTGTTATCATTAGTACTGGTACTGCTCCCAGTGCAGCTATATTATTATTATGTTTGAAATTGACTTGAGATGAGAACACCACATGGATTGGTTGGGATCGATACGGAAGAATTGGAGTGTTGATGATGATCTCCGAACGAGTGAATTCAATGAGTACCATCAAGAGAATTACTCCTTTTTTTTAAAAAAAAATTCTGTAAGATTATAAAAAAAATTAATATAAAAAATATCGCATTAACAACTTAAATAGTTACTATTGATCATTTAAGTAGCTACTATTGATAACATTTAAAGATTTTAATGATATTAATTCTCTTATTTAAGATCCTACAATAATTTTCTCCCTTTTTTTTCCTCAACCAATGCTCACAATATATTATATTATTGCAAACAAAAGAGAAATATTAATTTTTTATACAAAAATCACACACGTAAAAGCTATTAAAATAGAAGTGAACGATCTTGATACATGGTGGGTGTTTTTGGAATAATTTAGAAGGCATGCTTACACACATTTAATTTGGGTGGTTAAAACGGTAGCATTTCCGTTTCCATTGTTCCTTTGGTACTCCACAGCACGAGAATAGGGAAATTTTTTAATATAGTCTTAAAATTATTTTCTTTAATATTTTATATTAGACCATATCTTTGTTGTAAATTTTATAGCTTATCTTTGCTGCAAATCACCATATTTTTTGTTGTGCTTCCGCGAATTCTTGTTGTTAAATCGGGCATATAAATTGACAAATTTTCCTAATCCCAACCAATAAATCGTGTAAAATTCAGAGTTTATTGCTGTTGTAAATTCGTGAATAATGGTATTCTTGGGAGGGGGAATTACATACTCTTATTATACATTTATAGTTTGTTTGCGACTAATTTTTAAAAAATAATTGTACATAATCTGAGATAAATATATGAGGGGAGTTTTGCGACAACTTGTATGATAGTGATTCTAAAAGAAGTTTACAAACAAACTTTTAATATTTTTAATTAAATCAACGTGCCTTTTGATCAAATTGTTTCCAGTTAAAAAAACGGCTTTTTTACCCAAATACTATGTACAGTAATTTTAATCACCAGAATCCTACACTTCAAAATTTTTTTACCAATATCTTACAGTCAAACTCATTCTTAGTTTAAATGAGTTTGATTTTATACTAAAATCATTCAAGCCAAAAACGAGTTTAGTGAGCCCAGAGAAATCTTTTGTTGAACTGATTTCAAACCTTAAACGAGTTCAACTTTTATTTTTTTTTTAAAAAAATATGAGTTTGACAAATTTGAATCTTTTTTTTATATAAAAAAATAAACTCGTTCACACTTTTGGTCAAAATTTTATATTTTAAAGTAAGATAAAGCTGAGCGTGTGTCAGCTGCTGTATTAAGTGGAGTGCAGTTTTTTTTTATAAAAAGATGTCAAACTTATTCAACGAGTTTGGCAAAATATTTTTTTCTTAAAAAACATGATTAAAAAGTAAAATTATTAGACTTGTATATTTTTATTGGTCTGAATTCTGCTCTTCTTTTTAATTTATGTTCCCCGTTTGTATCTTTGGATCTGGATAAAATCTGATAAGATAGTGAATTTTTTTTAAAAGAACATGCCATCATTTTTAAAAAAAAAAACAATTTATGAAACTCCTCCAAATTTTTTTAAAAAGGAATTTATTTAAAATAAAGGCAGATATGAAAATTTATTTTCCTTAAAAAAACTATTTGCCCCCTTTTTAATAATTTTTTGTTTTCTGTATTTTTTTTTGATAATATTTGGATAAAAAAGTAGACATGAAAAATGAAAAACAGTGTATTAGAAAATTAGAGAAGGAAGACTATGGGTGTGCAACAGGAAGGGCTCGAGAATGGCGCCTCTGTTGATCCAGACAAGGGCCACACTGAGGAGGAGAAAGATCTTCTCAAGAGGAATGTAATCAAGTTGTACCAAGATGTCACGATGGAAGAGACTTATCAAGCGGGTTTGTGCGCGGGAACAGAAAGAGAGACTAAAAGGGATGGAACAGTGCTAAGACAAGAGAGGAACGTGGACCCGAAACAGCAACAGCAACAGCATGGAGCGTCCACGAATAGAATTCCTATTTCCTACAGGGCTAAGTTAATGGGGAGGTCAGAAGATGTTTTATCTAAGGATTTTGAGGACCAGGTGAAGGAGTGGCTCGCGGAAGAAGAGGAGATAGCCCCTGCTCTCACTAAGGAACATGAGGAGTTGCTATCGTCCTTACCTAAGTTACATATGCCTAATGAACGGTTGAAGAAACTCTGTATGAAATGGAAAGATGCTCTTGGTGATCACACTTCTGGGGAAGCATACTAGCTTGCAAATGATGAGAGACCGGGTTGAGTGGCTTCTAAAGTCTAAAGATTTTGAGCTTATAGACCTTCCAAACAACTACTATATCTTCAGGCCAAAGGCATGAGAGTTGGGTTGAAGCTTTTGTTTGAGGGACCTTGGTTAATTCAAGGTCATTACCTAGCTGTGCAACGTTGAAGCCCCAATTTCAACCCGTTTTGCAACAAAGTTAGGAAGGTAGCTATTTGGATTCGCATTCCCTCACTGCCACTATATGCCTATTCCGAAGAATGCTTGCTGGAGTTAGGAAATATGGTTGGGAGAGCTATCAAGGTGGATATAAACACCTTGGCTCAGTGTGAAAACAAGTTGAAAGCAGTGGAAAGGGGAAGGTTTGCCAGGGTCAGCGTTGAGGTGGATTTAAACCAGCAATTAAAATCACATTTTGTGCTTCGTAAGAGGATTTTTACCATTGAGTATGAAGGTTTAAATGTGATCTGTTTCAAATGTGGGAAATATGGGCATAGCCAGGATGAATGCCCTATGCTTCAATTAAATGATCAGTACCTACCGGAGAAGATGGACGTCGAGACTAGCCAAGCCGGGAAGGAAGAGGTCCAGACCGAGAAGCAAACCTTGGTTAGTGTGCCTGGAGTCAAACATGAGGAAGCTTACGGTGAGTGGATGACGGTGAGGAAGTCTGTCAGGCCGAGGAATCCTAAAAGAGAACAGGACATCAAAGTTTTCGCTAGAACAGCGTTTAGAAAGGAATTAGCAGAGAAAGAAAAACCAGCAGGGGTTGAGAGCAGATATGATGTGCTAAGAGAGGAAAATGTAATGGACAGCTCAGTATCCCAGGCGCCTGAAAACATGAGAAAGGGTCCTGCAAAAACCTAGAAGAAAAAAGAGGAAAGCAACCGCGAGCCAAAGAAAGGGCAGTTAGAGACAATTGACTCTTTAGGTATCAGAAGCATGCATATGGAAAAAGGTGAAACGAGCAGCGCCATGACGATGAGAACAGAGAGGGTCTTGGAGGCGGAGAAAGGGATGTCATATATAGACGTCAGGGAGCAGAGGTGTTTGGATGCTGAGAATGGGAAGGAGAGGACGGTGGCAGACTTTACAAGGAAAGGCATAAAGGAGAGATTTTCAAAAAAGAAAGAAGAGGACAAGGGGTCAATGGTGGGCTTAGGAGTTAATTTGGGCCCAACTGAGTTTAAGGTTACTCAAGGCAAATTGAAGGGAGGCAACAACAAGAGGAGTCTAATAGCAAGGCCCAAAACGGTCTTGCCTAATCAAAAAAGGAAGACAACTGGGCGGATCCATAAAGTAATTTTAGGAGAAAGAATTGAGATGGGTCCAACTTGTGAACTGGAAGATACAAGCCACGATAATCCCAGTGTGGGGGACCTGGACAGTGGGGCTATTGAGAAGCAAATAGAATCAGACTCCAATATGGTGCAGCACCGTCTCATAACGACCAGCAGTTGCTTAGTGGCAGTAAGAAACCCCCAGACCCGGTAAATGAGAACGTGAACTCAGGAAATGTTGGGTCAGAAATTGTAGAGGTTAATGAGTGTTGGTATGAGACAAATTCAAAAGAGGATGCTGAAGAAGATGGCAATGCGAAGTGAAGGGATCAGACGGATTTGATTTAGTTGGCAGGTGGTTGGATTGCTCCTCTAAACCAAGTTATTATGAATATTTTGTCTTGGAATTGTTGGGGTGCAGTTGCAAGGACGTTTCCAGCTCGAGTAAGGGACTTGGTCCATGGGAAAGAGATTCATATATTAATTCTTTTAGAAACTAGAATCAGTGGAGCTAAGGCAGAAAAAGTTATTGGCAAGTTGGGATTTAGCAAGTGGATTCGGTTAGAAGCTACTGGATATGCTGGAGGTATTTGGATCTTGTGGCACCATAATCTTGCTTCAATTCGGTATTTATCCTCATCTACTCAATTTTTACATGTTCATGTTACTAATGTCCGTACCAATGATGTGTTGGAGTTAACATGTGTGTATGGAGAACCTAGTGAAGTACTTAGGAGAAATCTTTGGCATGATTTACTTGGTTTGAGTAATGTGGTGTCTAATCCATGGTTACTGGTAGGAGACTTTATGCTTATTTGTCCTGTGATGATAAGAAAGGAGGTGCGCTTCCTAGTGTGTCCTCAATGCGCCAGTTCGGGGAGTGCATTCAATAAACCTGTCTTGTGCAAGTAAATTATGTTGGGGATAGATATACGTGGGAAAGAAATTATTTGAAGGTGAAACTAGATTGGGCTCTTGCCAATTCTCGCTGGATGAACAGGTTTCCCCATACTAGAGTTTTTCATCTGAGTAAGTTTGGTTCTGATCATCGCCCCTTGCTCGTGAGAGGCTTGGTGAGGACTGTTCATGGGCTTCGTTTAGCCCATTTTCGCTGCCAAGCGGCTTGGCTCTTTGAGGAAGAGTTTCGTAGATTAGTTCAACAAGAGTGGAGTTCAGGGAATTGGCATTCCAATGTCGCTTCTTTCACGGAGAAAGCTGTGAAGTGGAACAGAGAGTACATGGGTAATATACCAGTAAAGAAGAAAAATCTATTACAGAGAATAGAGGGTATTGAGCGTTTAAGGTCTCGTAAGGATAATCAATATCTCTTGCAAACTGAGAAAGAACTGTGTAATGACTATTATAAAGCTCTTGCCCAGGAGGAACTGCTTTGATATCAAAAATCTCGATGCAACTAGTTAAAATGGGGTGATAAGAACAGTAGCTTCTTCCATTCTTCCACAATGGCTCGGAGAAACAAGAATCGAGTTGAGGCCTTAAAGGGTTCCAATGGTGACTGGGTCTATGATCAAAATCAGCTCAAGAGTATGGCTTTTGATTACTACCAGAGGTTGTTTTGTAGCGAGCAGGTTCCTAATATGTTCATAGACACCCAGAATACTTTTCCATCCCTCTCAGGAGCAGATCTGGCCGCCATTCATGCGACAGTGAGTAACGAAGAGATTAAATAGGCTGTCTTTGATTTAGGACCTTTTAAAGCTCCCGGCCCTGACGGAATTCAAGCCTTCTTTTATCATGAGTTCTGGCATACTATAGGGGATTCTCTGTGTGGTTTGGTCAAAGAGGTCTTTAGGGATCCAGGGAAAGTTAGAGAAGTTAATGATACTAATGTTGTTCTAATCCCTAAGATGGACAGTCCTGAGTTAATGAAGGACTTTAGACCTATATCGCTATGTAATGTTAGTTACAAGGTCATTACCAATATCCTTAGTCACAGACTCAGACTGATTATGGAGAAGGTAGTTGGTAATCACCAGTGCAGCTTTATCCCAGGGAGACAAAGTAGTGATAACATTATTGTTGCTCAGGAGATGATTCAATCCATGAAGAATAAAAGAGGGAAATCAGGATGGCTAGCAACGAAGGTGGATTTAGAGAAAGCTTATGATCGGCTAGAATGGAGCTTTATCAAGGACACGATCATGAAAGTGGGCATACAGGGGAACATTTGTGATCTCATCATGGCCTGCATCTCAACGTCCGCTGTGAGTGTGTTATGGAATGGGGAAAATACTCAGAAATTTCATCCTTCTAGGGGGATTCATCAAGGTGATCCTATGTTCCCGTATATTTTTACTCTATGCATGGAGCGCCTCAATTATATCATTAGGGATGCGGCAGAGGTAGGGGATTAGAAACCGATTAGGATTAATTCCCAAGCTTCGCCAATTTCCCATTTGTTTTTCGCGGATGACCTTATCCTTTTTGGAGAAGCTTCTAACTCTCAAGTGGAGACAATGGTTCGATGTATTGATAAATTCTGTGAAGCATCAGGACAACAAATGAATAGATCAAAAACAAGAATTTGTTTCTCAGAGAATGTTCGACCTCACAAGAGAGCAAGTCTTAGCAGTGCCATGGGAGTGGGCCTTACAAGAGATCTGGGTAAGTACCTAGGGATTCCCTTGATTCATAAGAGAGCCTCGTACCTCACCTTTGCTTCTATTCTTGAGACCACTCAGAGGAGACTCACAGGGTGGAAGAAGCAATACCTAAATATGGCGGGCCGCACAACTCTTGTTAAAGTGATGCTATCCTCTCTTCCTAGTTATTATATGCAGACCATGTTGCTCCCTAAGCGAGTTATCAATGAATTGGAGAAAAAGAGTAGAGGTTTTCTGTGGGGTGATACAGAGGAGAGCCGAAAACTTCACTTATTGTCTTGGAATCAAGTTGTTCAAGAAAAGCAATCAGGGGGTTTGGGCATCAAGGATCTAAGGAGACAGAATGAAGCCTTTATTATGAAACTTTGTTGGGGACTTATCTGCAAAAGAGAGGCTTTATGGGTCCAGCTTCTCAGAGCTAAGTATGGTTGTGGTTGTACTGAAATGTCAGTGGTGGTGCAAAAACAGAACTCGTCTATCACTTGGAGAAGTATATGTCAAGTTTGGGAGAAGTTCAAGGAGGGAGTAGGGAAGAAGATTGGGAATGGCTCTGGTTCATCCTTTTGGTTTGATAACTGGTCAAATGTTAATAGACCTCTAATTGATCTCATTCCTGGTTATGAGTCGTATATTAATCGATCTGAGACAGTGGCCGATTATGTGTTGGATAATGGAGAATGGGACATCAGGAAAATGGGTTACTGGTTTCAAGGACAAGTTCTTGATCTCATCTTGTGTGCACACCCACCTAGAGCGGAGAGAGGCGAGGATAAAATTCACTGGAAACCGTCCACTAACGGTTGTTTTTCTGTTAGATTTGCCTATTCTTTCCTTTTTGCAGGTACACAGCAGTCAGAGGATAGCATATGGAAGATTATTTGGAGATGGCCTAGACCTGAGAAGATCAAATCCTTCTTATGGGTGGTGGTTCATGGACGGGTCCACACAGCTGACCTCAAGGCCAAACGGGGTTTGGAGACATATGGCACTTACCCTTTCGGATGTGAACAGGTGGAGGATCTTATGCATCTTCTAAGAGACTGCCCAAAGGCCAAGCAATGCTGGGAAGCCGTGCTGAATCGGAACAAAGTTGGGCAGTTTTTCACGCTCTAAGGGAAAGACTGGCTTCGTTGGAATTTGAAGGGAGAGCATGGCTGTTCTAGTGTAAGGAAGATAGAGTGGACAATCCTCTTTGGTTACATGTGTTGGGAGATTTGGGTAGCTTGGTGTAACAAGATTTTTGATGAAGACCGAAACAATGGAGGAGCGGATGCAGGAGTTTGTTTCTTTAAAGCTTGTGCTGATCAAGACCTCCTAACTTGTTTTGCTCCATACAAAGGTAATGATAGTATAAGCTCCCTTAACAGACGTGCTAATGAGGGAGCTACCTTAGCTGTGGATGGCTCGGTTCTAGGTGATGGCAGAAGCGGATGTGGAGGGTATATCAAGGATCAGAATAATAATTGGATATGTGGTTTCAGTTGTAAGTTAGTTAATGTTCCTCCGGCCATTGCTGAGCTCTTAGGGATTATTCAAGGGCTTACCTTATGTTGGGCAAAAGGGATCTGGTACGTTGATGTTTTATCGGATTGTATTGAGGTAATCAATTTCGCCTTGAGGGGTTGTGAGAGTAATCACCCCTTTAAGGATGTGATTGATGAAGTTAGGTTTATTATCCATAGGGATTGGAGGGTTGGCTTTACTCATGTTAATCGGGAGGAGATTCACCTTGCTGACATACTAGCAAAGGTCTCCTATCGTTTAGAGGTTCCTTTTTGTATTCTGGATTACCCGCCTCAGCTGTCTGGGGAAGGGGTGGGTGAGATTAGTAGAGTCATGAACGGATCTATTGTAACAAATTCTTAGTGACGTAATGTTATTCAGGTACTACTAAAAAAAAAACAGTGCATTTACAATTTCTTCTCTCTCTCTCTCTCTCTCAAATTATAAAAGGCAAGTGAATGAATTTAAAATTGAAAAATCACTTCTGTTTTGATTTAATGTCCCTTTTCTCTCTCATCAGGTCTTCAACAACCTTGAGCCCGTTAATGAAACCGTTGGGGGAATGACTTTTAGCAAAATGCCTTTTGGAAAAATAGAGTTTTGGCCAAAATACATTTTGAAAAATACATTTATGTTTAGATAAATGTTGGAGAAGTGATTTTTTAAGAAAAATTACTTAAAAGGGCATAAAGATCATTAATTCATATATATATTTATATATTGAGATAAAATGAGAGAAAATAAAATGATAAAAAAATGAAATAAAAGAAAATATATTTACATTACATATGATTGAAAAGTAAAATTATCTAAATAATAATAGCATTACATAATTAATTAAATTATAAAATTTGTACAATTTAATTCCTAATTTTATTAAAAGAAGGATTCAGTTGTGGTACAATTTGATCTCTAAAGTTTGCAAACTATTTCCATAAGCATTCCTTTGGTGACTTCATTTTGCTACTCAGAAACCCTTGCATCGTTTCCTAGTTGGTAGACTTTTCTAACGCTTTGTACGTTCTTGGAGATATTTTGTGGCTTGTTCTATTTTACCCCCAAAGCAATGACTTGAGTTTTGGTATGTGATGGTGTGAAGCAAATGGTTTTCACTTTTCCTTCGAGATGTGACAACACGCAGGCGCGGTCTGACATAAAGTTGGGACACATTAATTTTTCACCCAATGGTAAAACGCCTTAAGTGTCTCAAAGTACTGTTTTGTTGTAATGTATTTTGGCAAACGGATCTTCCAAACATAAAAAAACAATTGCTACAGTCTTTCATCTTCCAAACTTAAGTGTCTCAGCTTTATCTTCTCTTTTTTTTTTTAAAAAAATTTAAACTAAACTAATGTGAGCCAGTTTGGTTTTTTTATATAAAAAAAGGATTAAAATCTGCAAAATAAGAGGTCAACGAGTTTGGTAGGTTATTTTTTTTTTCAAAAAAGTTGAACTTGTTTAAAACGTTAACTCGTTCAATAAAAGATTTCTCCGAATCCATTAAATTTGTTTTTGGCTTAAATGATTTCAATATAAAATCAAACTCATTAAAATTAAAAATGAGTTTAAATACAACATATTGATAAAATTTGTTTAAAGTGAAAGATTTTAATGACTAAAATTATTTTACACAGTATCTGGGAAAAAAGCCATTAAAAAACGAGCGGAGGTTGTTAAAGCTAGTCAAGAGGTGACCTGTGATCTCTGACGACTGACATGGGATTGTTTGAGATGGACCCACAAAATTTAAGCCCCCATGATGGCAGCTAAGTGAGAGCTACTTTGCCCCCGGGGGGGGGGGGATGCATTTTTTTAAAAAAAATAAAAGAGAATGGCTTAGTATAAAACAGATGTCAGATGACACATCAAAATCAAACGAGAGCAGGGTCATGTGATGACATCACTATTAGATGTCAGGGAAGTAATTATCAATGATGCCAAAAGGGTAAAAATAACCTTAAAAACTTTTACAAATACACACCAGAATATAAAAGTTTTCAAATGCTCGTTTTGAATCCGAAAAGTTTAAAAATTGGACATATTCACCTTCCATCGTTACAAAATGTTAACAATGATTATTAAAATTGACTAAATTATTTATTAAAGTTATTTAAGCGTCTTTACCCTGTTAAATATCAAAGTCTCCTTTAGAAGTTAGTGGTATAAACTTATTTTTATTTATTGTGCTAACACTTATCATTTCATCATCTTTGGTTGTTATTAGATGAATTGAACAAATTAGATCAAATTGCTCAGAATGCAAGATGAAATAAAAATTAAATTTATTAATTAAAAAGAATTACTTTATGTGAAATTTTAAAAAGAAAAATAATGAAATCAAAACCATATCCCTTGCGGTCAATCCAAGCTAGCCCATTTCCACGTGAAACACCATTATGACTTGTCCAAGATGCGAGTTTCAACTTCCCTTTAGGGTTTGTTTGCCAATCAATTCTCAAAAGCAATTTCACGCAAGTTAAGACAAAACTCTCTCACATATTTACCTCGGATTCTGTGAAACCAAGGTTTGAAACCTAGGTTTTGTTACTTCCCAAACAAACCCTTAACCGTGAAGATCGCACAGCAAATATTAGGAGTATATAAGGCCGAGCAAACCCTGCCTTGTATACAAAACAATTCCTTCAATTATTTAGTCCATTGAAGTCAATCGATCGTGCGAGAGGCAATGGATCCGTTGGAGCAAACGCGTAGAAATGCCATTGGAGATGCCATGAGAGGAAAGTGGTCAGTCGTATTGGAGAGGTACCGGGTAGAAAGCGCGCTTCGAACGCAGAAGATAACAGCCACGGGAGACACCTTGTTACACATGGCTGTCTCTAGTGGGACAGAGAAGGTGGTGGAAATGATGGTTGACTTGTTAGGACAAAACGAGGATTTGAACATCGTTCTCGGTGCTGAGAATGATGAAAGGAATACTCCTCTGCATTTAGCAGCAATAAGGGGGAGTGTTGATATGTGCAAGAAGATCGGTGGCACAAAACCCTCTTTAATTGATAGACGTAACGTCATGGGTGAGACACCCCTTTTTCTAGCGGCTCTCTATGGCAACAAAAATACTTTTCTTTGTCTTCATCATCTGTATGCGACAAGCCCTGTAGTTTTCTCAACCAGCTTTGCTCACTACACAAGGGACAATGATGACACTATTCTTCATTGTGCAATTGCAGAAGGGCATATTGGTAAATCTAAACTAACATTCATTCTTCCTTATATATGTTTTTAATGTATTTATCATCAATAAGTGATATATACTAAGTGCAGGTATAGCAATTGAAATAATTTACCTTTATGAAGATCACATGTGTGAGATGATGAAGCGTAATAAGGAAGGATTGTCTCCACTTCATATTCTAGCATCAAAGCCTTCAGCCTTTGCAAGTAGTGTTAACCTTAATGAACTACCAATCCCTCTTCGACTAAAATATTGTAAGTTCTATATATTGTTTGTGAAGGGAATACTATGTCTACATATGTGTGAGTCTGTGGACCGGGTCAAAAATCTCTCTTTAGTCCAAAAGCAAAGCTGAACATGATTTTCATTTCTTTTTATATGGCCTTATTTCAAAACTAAAATCGTCACTATTTGTCAAGAGTATAAATACTTATAAAGTCAAAAACACCATGGAAATGAACTAATTAGATATACAAAGTTTTTTGGAAATAACTCATAAATACAAATTTTATAAATTTTCTTGTATTATAGACCAATCAAAATTTTCAGAATGTGTTTTCATATTTTATTAAAGATGCTGGAGTTTTTGTACCTTACGCACTCAATATTATGTCCGTGGCTTGTTTGTTTGGAACTTTGAAGGGCTTCATACAGTTGAGGAGAAGAATCCTGCCGTCACGTTTAAAGAATTATCGCCAGAAGCAGGTAAGTACGCTTCCCATGTTACTCCCTAATTATTTTCTTTTTGTCCATAACAAATGTGCATCTATTTTTAGTTAACATTAGCTTGTTGCACAGCCTTTAACAATATGAAGCCATGATATTAGGAAGAGATAAGATATACGGACAACTAAGCATTTAATACTTAAAATGTTGATTCAATTATAACTCAATTCTTTAAATTTTAATTTGATACGATTCTATCTCTTTAATTTGTGCGGTTCAATATATTTGTCTCTCTACTTGCTAGTCTATTGCTCTTCTTGTGCTTTTGTCCTGCCTTATCCCACACTCGACCTATTCTTCCATTAAGTGAAGTTTCTCCCTATCTACCATCAAATGATACAATTGATAGAGATAAACGCCATCCTATTTTATTAAATATTTTAATACCAACTAGCTATGGTTGTGCATGCATGTGCATTGTAACAACCCTTTATACTAAACAAGGCCTTTAACTTAATTAACAATTATTAAACAAATAACCAGGGTTATTGACAAAAATTTTTTTTTTCCAAAAACTTTATATCACATATTCCAGATTAACACTTTAGGATCCAGGGCACAACATCGCTCACAAATCCACACATAAGACCAAGGGCACAATTTAACATCCGGGTTATAACCCAGCCCACTAGTCTTTATTTTCCAACACTGTATCAACGTGACTTAGAGCATAATACTTGCCCACAAATCACCAACAACAAAAATCAGAATAATTATTAAACCTTTTTTCAAAAATATATGTTCCCATATTTTCATCACATAAGTGCATAATGTCTCAGACATACCAAAAGACCAATTTTAATGATAGGTCTAGTTTCATCGTAGAATCATAAAAATGAAAACAAAGCATGCAAGTCCTCTAAGTCTGGCAATATACTTTTCTCAAAAATATCCAATACAATTGATATGCCTACAGTGATAGTTACTATCAAACTGTTGGCTCCTTCCTTTCACACCTTAAACCACTAAATTCCTCTCCTGAAAAATGGTAAACAACGATAAGGTGAGACATAAAGTCCCAGTAACCAATAATCAATTCACAGAATATACAATACGGGATTATAAGTCAATGAAGCAGTGCTAAT
>QFDD01000389.1:0-52212 GCA_006871305.1 Vachellia collinsii | reverse complement strand
GCCTCCATTACCAAGAGGTTCTTTCCATGACGATTTCTGAGACCATGAAACTTTAGTTGGTTCCCTAAAACCACCTAATTCAGTGATGTAAGCCTCTGAGCTCATCTCATCCGGATGTTTGTGCATGTGGCTCTTGCTTTCAGAGGTAGCAGAGGTAGAATCCTTTCTTTTCCCCTGAAAATTTTCACGGGGCTTTCTCTTCTTGTCAGGAGTAATATTATCGCTTTTCTGCATTTCAAGCTGTTCATCCTTTAAAATTTTTGTTTTGTTCAATTCTGATTCCTGAAAATCCAGGATAACAATTTAGATAAAATAGATATACCTATAATGCAACAACGGTAAAACAGACAGTAATACAACTAAGACATAACCTAACCTGATTTCTTAATATTCTTTCAAGTTCCAGGCTACCTATTATATCTGTTTTCTTTTTCTCTGTCTCCATGTTAATGATGAGACCATCATCATCATCTGTTGCACTGTCTGCTTCAAATTCATCAGATTGTGAACCACCAGGTGATAGATTCGAGTTCTGCTCCTTTTCAAAATGCGTGGCACTTGACATTTTTTCCCTTCCAAATAGTTTGTTCATTACAACATTCATTATGTTAATTTCTTCATCATTCATCCCACCACTTTCTGCTTCCCCACCATGAAACTGCTTTGGTCTTATTGTGCCAGTAGGGCTAGAATGTTCCTCACAATCACAGAAATGCACGGGGAGAGGAGGAACTTCAACTTTTGGGAAACTATATTTGTGCTTTCCAGTTCCAGTGAATGGTATGGATTTCACCTGCACAAGTAGGTGAAATTTGAATCATGATGCAGCACTAGATACTGGAAGCATCTTTACATAAGTAGTAAAACAAAATATATATACAGGGTGATATGACAATTCTTAGAATAATTGAAAAAAATTACATTCAATATAAAACATTTATTATCAGAAGCCTCACTACAGTTTATCAGGCATGGCCCTGACATGTCCCATTAAGGGTAGTGATACCATTTGCCTGATCCTGCAGTGGGTATGAACTGATGTGGTTTTGGGCTTAGCTCAAGATTCACAGTAATAACATACTGCTAATTGCAGCTGTTGGTATAAATACGCATAGTAACACATGTATAGGAGGTAAAGAACCAAGACAATATGTCTATATTGCAGCTCCTATCGATCCCCCTGACTGAAAATGAAGATCTCTTACGAAGCCAAGCCCAGATAAGGAAAATTTTCCAATTTTTAACCCACCTTTCTCAATTTGGGAAAGAAAATCCGTAGCTTCTTTGTCTTCAGACTCTCTTTGCTAGGCATGTCTTTTGAAGAAATGCTTTCATCAGGATCAGGACTCGTGCCAGGTTCACCACTAGCAAGCTTAGCATCTTCTTCCCACTCTTGTTTCAAACGTACAAGATAATGTTCTTTAGCCTTCTCCAGCTTTAGCTTTCCGCCCTTCCAGAGGCATCCATTATACTGTGCACAAGATAAATGTATATTAACCACGCATGTAAAAAAATATATCCATATTGAAGCACACATCCATTATACTGTGCGCAAGGAAAGGTATATTCTTATAATTGCAAGATCTACTTTTTTCTCATGTATGCCCCATGTATCATTCACCATTTCTTTTCATGAAGTGATAAAGATACCTTCTGAAATTCACTCTCAAGTTTTCTTATATCTTTCATTCGTGTAGGATAGGGTAAAATTTTAAACCACTCAGAATAATTATAAAACACATACATCGTTTGGTCAACAAAATCTCAGGATAGGGTAAAATTTTAAATCAAAAATCATCCCAAAAAAAAACCCAGGAAAATGTCAGACCATGTTGAAGTATAAGAACATTACATTCATAAACAATTATGAACCCCAAACACTCATGCACGCATGCACACACAGATACCTGGACACATAAAATAGTAAAGAGAGAGATTTTGATTAAGTCAGTGAGAGAGAATGCAGAAAATAATAAGTAGACATAATAGTGAAACAATTATACAGGTGATGGTTATTCCAAACTGGTTCCCATAAAGCATAAGCTTTGGTATTTACAGCAGTTTCGAATCATTACCCTGCTCAAAAGCTTGGAAAGAGAGTTTTGGTCCATGGGAGAGGGTATGAAGTCGACATAAGCAAAGCTTCGGCCTTTGGTTCTGATTATGTCAACTCCGTCAACAGCACCCAGAGAGCCAAACATCCTCCGGAGATCATCAGACGTCACACCTTCTCCCAAGCCTCCGACAAATACTCTCACTTTAGACTTCTCAATTTCTCTATTCTCCTCCTCCATATCCATTATATCTACGAATTGAAATTGCGCAAGTTATACATTAGATTCATAATCTGCGAAACACTTAACCACTAAGCACTAAAGACACTCGAATCAGACGCTTTAAACTGCATTCAAACAGTAAAATCTAAATAAAAACTTACCGGTGGACTCGGAAGTTTCTTATAGCAGAAGTGGAAGAATGTGCAGGGGAGCTCGAAGAGAGCTCAAGAGCAGGGGTGCTGATGGACGGGTGCGAGGAGGGGAGGAAGGGTTTCCAAAGCCCAAGCAATTATGGCTCTGCTTAATTCGACGGTGCTTATGTAACTAGTTTATTTTAAGTTATTTTAGAGAGACATGTGATTTGAGTTTTAGGGTATGTTTGGATTAATTTTCGGAGAATAACATCTATTTCGATTTACATAAAAATTATTTTAGAGAATATATTTTGAAGAATAACTTCTGAAAAGAGTTGGAAAGAATAGTTTTTTAGAAAACCATAATTTTTACCCCCAAACCATGATTTTGAGAATTATAAGTTATTCTGAATAATTTAAAAATGTTTGTGTGACTAACACAAAATCATGATTTTAAAAATTAAAAATTATTTTTCATTTTTAAAATATTTTTATTTATCCTTTTTTGAAATCACAATTTTGAGACCAAACCAAGATTCCAAAAAAGCATCCAAACATACTCTTATTTGGATTGATGTGAAAATAATTTTGAATTTCTCAAACAATAATAATTTTATTTCTTTATCAAAAAAGCTCATGTTGTTAACTTAGTTACCTTTTTTAAGGAAATTGCTCCAAATTAATCGAAGACATGTGATATCCTACATGACATCTCATATAAGTTACTAATTATATAAAACCGATTGAACTTTGATATAACTCCTATGACATTTCAAAATTTAATTTTAATCCATAAAGTTTCAATTTTTAATACTAAACATAGAAGAATGATATTTTAAAAATGTAAAAACAATAGGGAAAATCCTTAAAAAATAGTTGTTGAATTTGCAAATCCTTACTGAACAAAATGACATATGAGGGAGAAGATAGGAATATGTCATTTCAATATTTAAGGAAAAATACCAAACCAACTTGCAATAAAAAAATATTATTACAGAAGTTGTTATTGAGTTTAAATAAGTGGTTAATATATTAAACAATGTTATCAATCAACTCAGAATGAAAACATCTACATCCAAATGTGGATAATGTCAAAATCATAACATAAGTTGTCATTTGGTTTGCAAAAGATGTCAATATTTTAAACAATGTTGTCAACCAATTCAAAATTAGGGCATATATATTTAAGTAAGGATATTGTTAAAATCATTATAGAAGTATTACCAATCTTCAAAAAATTGTTAGCTAGTTTGATTATTTCAACCCAGATTTAAAATGATAGTTCTTACCTTCTCCTCCATCTATCGTTTTACTTATTTATGTGATTTTTTGAGGATTTGTAAATTTAAAAGGTATTTTTGAGGATTTTCACAAAACAAAATGCTATTTTATGGTAAAAAAATTTATTTTAATTTAGAGGTTAAATAATACAGAGGCAAGGTGTAGACTGGTATTGGGATTTATATCTCTCGGTGCTTCATACCAAACATGAAATGGCGCAATCTCATTTGATTCTCAGACTTCTCAATTCCACCAACCAGACAGGGAGTAGGAGTAGCTTAATGTCACCCTTAAGTATTAAAAAGATGACAATGTTGAGATAAAAGCATTAATTAATCTATTATATTCTATAATGACCGATAAATTGAAACATAAGACATTTATATAAAATGTCTTATATCGTGATTTGGTTCGATTACATGAAAGTGAATTACATGTAATTCTAATTCATTTCGGTGATTCAAGTGTTTTGGTTGGTATGATTCAATGTAATATTGATCACAATAGATTAAATCAAATCATATATCTCCATTATACAGCTTTATTTATGTAATTTGGATTACATATTTTGTATAAATTAATATGCAAGTGATTGTACTTTTCATAAATAAACATTTATACCTTCATTTTTTTGTCTTGATAGAATTAGAAAGTTTATTTGACATTTTTCTTCTTCTTTTATTGATAGAATATTAATTTTATTTTATGATTGTTTAATAACATACCATATAAAAACTCTGCGATCATTGCCCCACCCATTACACTTCGTTGCATTCCCATGAATTCCAATGAAACTGACATAGTACTACTTTGTCAACAATCAAAGAAACATTTACAAGCACTGTCGTTTAAGGAAAAGCAATGTCCTACGGCGGAGCCGCCATGCTGTTGGGTGCATCTTTGGGCACACTCATTGGCCGAGCAAGGCCCTCTATCTCTATATATTATGTCCACGCATGTCTTTTTAACCTCAACACTGGCAGCTATCATACCTGCAAGATTATTCACATACCCACATCACCAATACACAACTTGCACATCCATCTAATCACCCTCACATATAAAAATCTATAATGATTTATCTTATTACTTAAAATTATAAACTTATTGTTGAGATTTCAAGTTATGTGTGATATTAACTCGTACTAATTAAGATGATAATATGGCTTAATCCGAGAGTTAATCTACCACTTTTCGGTGGGTTGGGCTTATTATTAAGCAATATAGAATATCATAAATCAATGTCTTATATATCAACTGTGGAGGAAAAATAACAAAAAAAAGTTGGTTTAAATTTAGACATACTTTGAATGTATCTTATAAATATAATCGTGTATATATATAATTGGAGGGAGTATTATTCATGTATTGACTTGAACCTGCAATGATGAGGACATGGAGCAAAACTTGTATTGGAGAAATATTCTTAGCCATTCTCTCGTTGATTAAACTAAAAAGCAACTCCGACGATCCAAATTAATTCCTTGTTTTTGTGATTTTGATAGTTGATGGGTGGAAGTCCATACATATAAATATATAATGCTTTAAAAGGTGAATTGAATTGGTAACAATTTAATGGCAATTAATAAATTGGATGCCATTTAATCATTCATATCAACCTTGGGGATTTCAAATATTGATAAAGTTTGTATTCTGAGCCCAAAGTGTGTATGCCCCTTTGGTCTTTTTCTGAGGATGACGTGGTCACTGGTCAGCGCCCTTGCAGGGGATTTGAACCTGAAGTTTTTTTTAACTATAAGAATTGCCTGTACAAGATAATATATTTAAGATATTATTAAATACTAAATGTGGATATTTTCTTTAATAAAAATTTGAACATTAATTCAATTCAACTTAATATAGATTGAGTTCTTTCTTCATCTTCAGAAACACACTAATATGGAGTTTGGACTAGCACATGGTCCAAACGTGACTGGTACTGCTGCTATTAGGATGACTTACCGTTGAGATATAAATATATACGCACACTAGTCTCGTTGAAACATTCAACCTACATCTAAAACTTATATAATCCGTTCTTCTTCTTTTTTGGTGACATAATCCCTTCCTTTTAAATATATAAGTTAGACAAATAATTTATTTTGATAATAAATATAATAACTCAATCTATTGCTCTCCAAATTTAAAAGTTTTGCCCCAAATAATTACACATATCAAAGGGATTTTTATTCAAAGGTGATTTCAATGCATGTGACTAAAGATAATATTTTTTAAAAAAACAGTACCATTTTATTACATATAACCAATCATTTTTGTACCAGCACACATATAACTAACTAACTGATTTTTGTTTTTTTAACTTTGGCAAGTCAATTATATTAGGATATGATGTAGTAAAAAAAAGAATTCCTTATTTGCTTTTTATTCTAAATCAACCGCTTTATATGATTTGTCATTCCTTCAAACCGTCCCCGGACGGTTGACGCCCAACTATTTGTTTCTAACGCGCTAGTTTAATACGCCTCTTTTAATTTGTTGAAAAAAGTAAGCAAAAAATATATTTTATAATTTCTTTTGAATTAATATATTAGAAATATCTTTTATTGACCTGGATTATATTAGCAATATCTGGATTAGAAGGAAGCCCACTGTTTTTTAAACCATATTATTGTATCTTTACTTTTAACAGGACTCAAATTGTGGATACTATGATTAGAGGAGTACACATATTCACTCTGATGGAAAGAAGTTGGTTCAAAGCTAGCAACAAATCTTTTTATGTTGGGGGATTTTGTGGCAAAATAATTAACATATATATATGATATATAGTTTTGTATATTTTATTAGATTAAATTTTTCTTAGAACAAATTAAAATAATTTACTTATAATTAATGTCCCAAAAACATTCAATTTTTTTTTTAAATATATGTACCTTTGGTTAAATACAACTAAGCTCTTACTGTCGAGCAATGATTTTAGTCAAGGCATTTTTTACATAAACAGATTAATTATTCTTGAAATTGTAAAATGATTTATAAAATGAAACATGGAAATAATATCTTACATACAGAAGAGAGTTTTTTTTTTTTAAATATTGATTGACTATCTGATTTCTCGTTCATTCTCTCCTCATAAATAATGATATTTTTTATATTGCCATTTCGAATGCATGCCTTGAGCGAAGCACCAAAAATTGCTCCCTCTGCTGAGCCAAGAGTTCAAGCGGTCAATAAAATTTTTTTAAAAGAAAAATAAGGTACATTTTTAAAGTGTTTTTTTTACTTCTAACTAATTTTAATCATTATTTTAATTTTTTTTAAATTACAAAGGCATCAATTTTTTTAATTTACGTAAATAAGAGGATGCATGATTTACTCTCTTCCCCCTCCTAGATGTTGGATAAAACGATAAGGCAATATTTCCTCCTATTATAATTATAAGATATTATTTATATTGTAGACAGGAAAGGGTATTAAAACTACGTGCCCCTCCCTACGCATAAATTCAAATTAGGTCATATATTCAAAACTCTCATCTATAATCCTTCCTATGTTAAAAGGAACAAACAGATCCTAAATGAAGACATTTTTTAAGAAAAAAACAAGTTACATCTTTTACATATACTTTTTAATTTACTTAACTTAATATTCATATATTATAAAATGGATTGGAGGGAGTATCATGTAATAGTAGCAATAAATAAAAAAAAACATAAAGACACATACACACACATATTTCATAGAGGTAGCGTCAATTTATTTAAGAAGTAGAATATATCATAACAGGATGGCTCAAGAACATCGAATTAGGTTGTCAACAACTATAGACGCAATCACTATATTTATTCATATCATGATCGACGCAAGTTGCTTGGACAGAGCCACCATGCCTTTGCGCGCACCATCGTTTACACACATCAATGTTACAAATCTTCCCCTCCAACACTTCCTCAACGCAGGTCTTATGCAACTGACTCCTCGTCATACTTAGACAAGCCGCAAAATCATTCAAACCTATAGTGTCATGTGCATATATATATATATAATCTATAATGAAGACTAACTCATAACTACCTAAATAATAGGAAATCAATTGTTGCAGTTTGTGGGAAAATCATTTTATAGATACTTACACTACTACAACAAACACTTTCTATGTTAGTTTTCATGGTCTTTTCACCTCCATTTTGTGAAAAACATGTACAATATTAGAAGTATTTTTACATAACATCCTTTTGAAAACGAATGTGAGAAATCCTTCTTATCACACATCCGTTTGTATGCAAAACGGATATGATAAGTAAGGCACCTCATGTATGTATCCATTGTTCCAAATGGATGCTAGAATGGGATGTAAAAGCCCCTTCTATAGTAGTGTCATACTTTTTGTCAATTTTTAATTTAGTATATTTGTGTTTTTCGCTATTAATTAAATCCTTTAATTTAGTACGTAGATGAACCAACTATGCTAATAAAGTAAAGTTACATGTAAGGATGAGGACAATCACTGAACCTGAAAAGATGATGAGAACAAGCACGAAAACATGTAATGATGAAGAAATATTCTTGGCCATCCTCGATCTCTTTAAGAAGAAACTCAAAAGATCCAAATTAGAACCTTGTTTTGTGATTTGTTGTTGTTGTTGTTTGGGGAATTCATATAGATTATTATAAATGTATAGTTATTGGAAGGGGAACTATAAATTTTGACCAAAGCAAAGAAAAGGAAAAGGAATCTGAATTGATAGAAATGTGATGGCAATTAAAAAAGAAAGAAAGAAAGAAAGATGGTATTCATAAATAGTGGGGATTTTCTATCAAATTCATGGATGCAGTAATTTGTAACATTTAATGACTATCCTTACTTTTAAATCTTAAAGTGAAACATTCATCAAAAAATAAACAAATTAGAATTATGTCATTTTTGGAAATAATTCATGCACATGCTATATTAAATTTTACAAGGTTTCTATATCAAGACCAATTAAAACTTCTATCTAGTGTTTTATGTACTCACTCCCGTTATTAATATACGAATCACTTAATAAAATAAATTGGTGAATTTAGACAATTGTACCATAATTTCCCTAAAATAACTTTGCACAACATTATTAGATTATGATTAAAATACATTAACCACCCATATGTTTTGCCTAAATTACATGAGCCTCCACTCTATTTTAAAAACGTATATAAACCTCTTTTAAAATAAAAATATATAGGGAAAATACTAAATAAATCCAATCAAAATATACAAATTCTAATTTAGGCTTACACGTTTATCAAATTCCTAATAAGGCCTATAACGTTATTTGGCATTTTTGAATTTTGTGATTTTATCTATATATCCGTTTCTTTTCTCTCTTTTTTGACCTAACCCTTTTTCTCCTTAATATTTTTTCTTACTTCATACCTTCCTTTTGTTTCTTAGTTTTCTTGGGAAGTGTGGGTACACAAAATAATTCTTCTTCATCATAATAATTGTTAAAATATTCATATGCTATATTGCTCGATTGTACATTAAAAATAAAAAAATAAATAAAGATTGAATAAAATAGTAAACAATTCAGAACAAAATATAAAAAATTCAAAACAAAATAGAAATCTAAAAATTCTCATTCAAAACAAAATTTTGGTATAAATCTTTCACAGCAAACTTTTGTAGAAATTCAGAATAAAATAACAATTCAAAAGTTAGAGCTAAAAAAGAAATTATCAGAATATACTCTCAATATTATTAAAAATCAACTCAAAAATTAAAATTTGAGATCCAATAATTCAAAGAGAAGTAGATTTTGGCATTAGAATGAAGAGTCTTTGGAAATTTATAATTAAAAAATTGACACACACACATTTAATTTTTGTTTTTAATAATAAAGGGGCATTTTGATCATTTAAAAATCCTTAGTAAAACCTATATACCTTATTAGAGATTTGATAAAAGTCTAGATCTGAATTAGAATTTTTGCATTTTGACTAGATTCAATACCTATTTTCCCAAATATCCAATATGAGAATGTTTGTTTTTTTTTTAAGAAATTATTTTTAAAAATAAAAAAGTTATTTAGTTGTTGATTTTTTATTAAATGTTTTGTAAAACCAAAAAAAAAAAAAATAGAAAACCGTTTTTTTTTTTTAAAAAAACGGAGGTTTATATTATTGTGATTGTGACATCCATGATTGTGACTACCTGCTCTTTCATCTTCTTCGCTGGATTTGGTCGAAGATCATCACAGAGTGACGAACCTGATGCAATTTTTCATTCTGCTTGTTGATTTGCTTAATTTTTGTTGATGGTCAACATTATTAGTGGTAAAAATGGAGAATGGTTGATTCAATCGTGGCTGAAGTATTTCCGGTGGCCGGCAGGTGTTTTTGCAATAGTCGGCCGTTGATATTGTGATATTGTGGTGGTTCTCATTAAAAATGAATATATTAATTAAAAATTATATCTTAGTTCCATAATTATGCTAAAGGCACTTTTAACACCCATTTCCATTTTCAATTCCATTTCCATTGCTGATTACCAAACAGGGCATAAAGGAAGAGTCCAATGAGAAAATAGAACAATAAAAACTAGAAAAGGAATAATAGTAATCTCAAATTGAGCTCCAAGCGCTAGTGACGAGTATGCAAAACCTATATATGAATTATAAGTATATACCTCATCACCATTTATATGCACATACACAGCATTTTGAATATAGTCTGTAGCCTCTATCAAGTCAATTTAAATATTCCAATTCAATTTATTTAATGAAAATTTTTGTAGAAAATACATACCTACCTCAAACCACTTGATCTCATCTATTATGGAAAAGAATTTGCCATTTATGTAAGATTCCACTTGTATTTATAAGAGTACCAGTTCCAAAATATTTTTAAACTCATAAATACGGTCTATTAACATTTACCATGTCTTCTTCAGGATATGAAAAATGTGCACCATCCTAAGGAAACAATATTAGACGGTTCAAATTAATTTTATTAATCACTTTTTTATTTTCAAATTAAAATATTATTTTGTATTGTTGTTATTCAAAATGAAAGAGTCATTAACTTTTAAAAAAATGGGAAGATACAAATCGTCCAAATATCATCCATCTTTATGGGATGTGCACCAAATTAAATTTCATACATTTTTTTTTTCCTGTTAGTACCTCTTTTAATGATAGTTTAAATATTGATTTATCAGAGTGTAAGGAATGGATTTCTTCAGTTTGCCAAACCCTATATGTGATTCCATACAAATTTTAACTAACATCCACCTTGTTCAAGATTATTACTAGATAGAAAATAATCTCGAGATAATGGACTTGGGAAGAATGGTCTGAGTATGGATCGTGTCTTGAATCGTGATAATGGTTCAAGACTTGGACTTTTGGGCTAAATCAAGTTCGTGCTTCTTCCCTTAAACGATGCCGTTTGGTTTGGAGCCATCTATGAACTACGCATATGCACCCTCTCCTCTCAACTAAATGTGTATTAATAAGTGGGTAGGGTCTAGCTGAAGGATTAATACCTAACAACTTGATAAATCAGTTTGAATCTTCACTAGAAGGAGTTCACACATTTAATGCCTGACAGTACTTCAAATAGAATTGGCTTTAATAAGAAGATACTTATGCTTACACAAAAAAAGTCGCACTTAAATTTGAAATTCAAAATCTAAGTCAATTCTCTTATAATCATTAATTATCTTTATTTTTATAATCATTAATTATATCAACTTTGTCAAGATAATGATGAATCATTCCAATGCTACTACAACGAAAAAAATTTGAATTTGAATTCCTGTAAATGCATAAAATACTTTTAACAAAATTTTCAAGCATGAATTCAACAATACTTAAATAGGTTATTTTATGCTCTGCAATTCCACAGCCTATATAAACAAAAAAAAAAAATACAGTTTCTGCAACATAAATCTAACTAAATTCATAAGTTTCATTTTTTCGTCCGAGTATACAGATGCAGCTCATCAACACTCTTCCATTATGATTTCAATTTCAACTCCCCACCATCAATATTACTGTCCGATTAATATATAATAATTGAGCACGACGTGATTCTCTATTATTGAACGTGTTTATGCCAATGAACAAAACCATAGAATATTTTGCCAGGTCATCTTTTGACTTTTTATGGTTGTCCGTGTAACAGTTTGAGTAGTTAGAGAGAGAGAGAGAGAGAGAGAGAGAGAGAGAGAGAGAGATTATGTGTAGAGGAATTAGGATGGAGTACTGAACAATTGTGTTTCCATTTTTATTTTTTTTTAAAAATTTTACTCTCTGTTTTTCCAAGTCGAGGTTGGCCAAAAACTTTTTAAGACTATTGCTTAATTTTCAAAAAAAATTTGGGAAAGAAGGCTATATGGTAAAGTAGCATTAAAGCTTCCTTATAAGTGAAAGATCATGTGAAAGATTATGGGTTCAATCCTAACCTATTAAAACAACATAAATAAACTATAATGAAAAATAAATTAAATATGCAAATGTCATAAAAGTGTTATTTTATCAACTGCACTTATATAAGACACTACAGTCTACGGGAATTCATATCCCTTTTTTCTTTTGCTCTTTCTACTCATCTCTTACCACCAGGTCCTTCGTATAAACTCCAATTTAGAGATATTAAGAAAGTTAATTAAATGAACTAATAAATTTATCATTTTTTCAAACTAATTTTTTTGATGACTTATAAACTAATAAATAATCCAATAATACATATAAATATTTTAAAATTATTTAATCGAAAGTAGTTTATTTAACTTTCTTAATCTAAAAAAAAGTCATCGAGGTTGACCATGGCAAGCTAGAGAATTGGCACAACGATTAGCCTCCCTTGATATAACATCAAAAGCAAATGTCCAGTTGCACATTAGGAGTTAGTTTCCCCTATAATTTCAAGAAGGTAAAAATAAAACAATGGGGACCAAGTTAAATTTTTAATTTCCCCAATAATTAATCATTTATATGTATATTGACAATTTAATAAAGATAGAACGTTGACCAAACGGAAACCAAGAACTAAAATAAAAATAAAATTCATCATATTTTTAAAATGAAAAATATCTTCCTCTGTTTAACTAAAATTAAAAAATTAAAAATGGCAGCTGGATTCGAGCAGAAAGGGTTGACCAAAAGCTTTTAAAACTATTGCTCAATTTTTTAAAATTTGGTAAGAAGACCAAATTAGTAGCAACATGCATGCAAGAATAAAAATAGTTATGATGCTTTGTGTTTTGTGCTACGCATGTTACAAAACACACACACACACACATATTATTATATATTATTTTAAATGCAGCTCATGGACTGGGAAGGATAATCTAGATCTACTTATATTTAATTTGTTTTGTTTTCTATATAATGTCTCTTTGTTTTTTCTTTCTTCTCCACCTCATCTTTCCACTCATCTCTCTGGTTCTTCAAGATTATTTGGTTGGCGAAGTAACAATCTGATTCTGCTATTTCTTTGGTAAGGCTCTGCTTCTTAATTTGTGTTATTTACTTTTTCTTTGTTGGCAAATCCTTCCCTTTTCGTCTTCGGATTGATCTTTTCCTTTTTCTTCTTCACGTTCAATTGGGTGTCATGGTTATACTCTCTATTTGGGATTCATGTGTCAGGTCTAGTCCGACTTCCATATAACCAGCAATGACCTATTTATATTTCTCATTTTCACCATTTCAATTTAATTTAAAGAGTTCATATAATTCGTAAAATATATCAATAAATTTGGCATGTACTGTGGCATTAAAAATATACCTGAATTAAGTTACACTTCTTTTTTAGCTTTGGTTACGAGATTGAGCACAATTCATGAAAGTAGATCGAACTTGTACAAAGTCTTTTGAGGCTTGATCCACTATCCAAATAAGTTACAAAGTCTTTTTTTTTTTTTTTTGTCTCTGCCACTACTATTATTATGTTTGAATTCTGTAGACTTGATATGATAACACTGACATGAGTTAGTTGGAATGGATCCTGAAGAATTCGAGTCTCGATAATGATCTCGGAAGGAGTGAATGCTACGAGTACGATTAGGAAGATTACTCATTTTCTTTTCTCAACTCGTACATACAATATATTATATTATTGCAAACAAAAGAGAAATATTAATTATTTATACAAAACTCACACACCCAAAAGTTGCAATTTTCAAATTCTCGTTTACCGTGAAGATCAAACAGCAAATATTATAACATTCACTTTTCCGAAATCTCGTCTTCTTGCTAAGATTATGAATGAGAATTACTTGATAGCTGAGTAAACCCTGCCTTATATACAAAACAATCTCTTGAATTATTTAGTCCATCGATCGTGCGAGAGGCAATGAGTTCGTTGGAGAAACTGCGTAGTGATGCCATGAGAGGGAAGTGGTCAGAAGTACGCAAGACGTACGAGAAAGAATGCGCGCTTCGGATGGAGAAGATAACCGCCATGGGAGACACAATGTTACACATGGCTGTGTCTAGTGGGAAAGAGGAGGTGGTGGAAAAGATGGTTGACTTGTTAGTTGATGAAGAGAAAAAACGCATTCTGAATAATGTGGTGGTCACGGTGGACGGAGATGGCGAAGTGAGCCGGAATGTGAACATCGTTCTTGGTGCTGAGAATGATAAAAAGAATACTCCTCTGCATTTAGCAGCAAAAAGGGGAAATGTTAAGATGTGCAAGAAGATCTGTGGCACAGACCCCTCTTTAATTGTTAGACGTAACATCATGGGCGAGACACCCCTTTTTCTAGCGGCTCTCTATGGTAGTAAACAGGCTTTTCTTTGGCTTCATTATCTGTATGTGAGAAACCATGGAGTTTTGTCAGCCGACTTTGCTCATTGTATAAGGGACAACGACGATACCATTCTTCATTGTGCAATTGGAGAAGGGCATTTTGGTAAATCTAAACAAACATTCAGTTCTTCCACATCTTATTAATTAATGTACTTACTTATGATTAAGTACTGTTAAGTGCAGATGTGGCAATAGAAATAGTTCACCTTTATAAAGATCATATGAAAGAGATGATGAAGCGTAATAGGGAAGGATTGTCTCCACTTCATCTCCTAGCATCAAAACGTTCAGCCTTCAAAACTACTAGTCTCCTTGAACTACCAATCCTACTTCATCCAGTTTATTGTAAGTTATAATGTCTATGAAGGGAATGCAATGTGTACATATATGTGTGTCTGTGATGCATTTTGAGCTTCCTATGACATCGCTTAAAAGTACACCCTCTAAAAGTAAGCACCTAATAACAAATTTACATAAATTAGTGAAGTTAATTAAATTTTGTTATTTCTTGTAAAACAATAAAATTACTCTCCATAAAAGTAATTAATTGGAGGAGTTTAGTTAATAATTAGTTAGGGATGCTATTTGGAAAAAAATTATTGCTTTAGATAAGACATAGGAATATTGTATTATGAAATATACTTGAGGTCCTTGCAATAAATATTAGAAGGAGTACCGTTTGACTAAGTTGAATATGATTGTCATTTCCTTTGTGTATGGCCTTATTTCAAAACTAAAAACGTACGCGTCACCATTTGTCAAGAGTACATAAAGTCAAATATACCATAGAAATGAACTAACTAGGTATACAAATATTTTTGGAAATAACTCATACAAATTTTATAATTAAAGACCCACCAAAATTTTCAGACTGTGTTTTCATATTTATTAAAGATGGTGGAGTATTTGTACCTTACACACGCAATATGTGTGTGGCTTGTTTGTTTGGAACTCTGAAGCGCTTTGGAGAGTGAAGGAGAAGAATCATGCCACCACGTTTGAAGAATTATTGCAAGAAGGTAAATGCGCTTCCCAAGTTACTCCTTAATTATTTTAGTTTTGTCCATAACAAATGTGCATTTATTTTAATTAGCATTAGCTTGATGCCCTGCCTTTAACAATGTGAACCCATGATCTTAGGAAGAGATAAGATATAGGGACAACTAATCATATTTAATTCTTAAAATTTTGATTCAATTATAACTCAATCCTTCAAATTTTAATTTGATATGACTCCGTCCTTTCAATTTGTGTGATTTAATATATTTGTCTCTCTACTTACTAGCCCATCACTCTTCTTGTGCTTTTGTCTTGCCTTATCCCACACTTGACCTATTCTTCCATGATGTGAGAGGTTTCTCCCTATCTACCATCAAATGATACAATTGATAGAGATGAAAACCAAAATCCTATTTTATTTAATATTTTAACACGCACTAGTTATAGTTGTACATGCATGCACATGCAATTTTATATATGATTTTATTTATGATTTATAGTGCTGGATACACAACAAATAAGAATCGAGTGTTAAAAGCACCAAAAAAAATTAGGGTGATGTATGCCATTTCATTAACCATTTTAATTATATATACATAGTTGACTTTAACTTATCCAGCATCATTTCGTTGTTTGAGTTACAATTCCAACATATGAAGATATGTTCGTTCTTTATGTGTGTGTGTATATATTAATTCAACAAAAATTTTAGGGGAAGAATTATATTACCTCTTATTCTTAATATAAACGTAAATTGATGATCAAATTTGGTCTTAAATATAAGATTTCAAATCATTTTATCTTCTAAATTTATATTTTTTTGGCAAAATATCTCTATTGATTGTACACGTTGAGAGGTTTTCATACAATAATACTTTTGATAACAAACGGTGTTTTAGAGAAATCCACTCATATTTAATTTGCAGAAAATGAAGAAAGCCTTTTGTTTTTGTTTATGGGGATATGTTCTTTGCCGCTCCTCTCGATAAGCCTCCTGGTATTGCTCTTAGAACTACTCCTCCTGCCAATCCTGCTGTTCACATTTTCTGAAGCAGGTATGCAACGTTAATCAACATATTTTATATTAATTACATTCTCCCTCGGATCCTTGATATGAATTACACTTTATAGTTTAATTTTTAATTAAAGTAGATTCTACAATAAGGATTGGAGGGTGTTTAACTATAAATTGCTTCTAAATAATACATTTTTTTGGGGAAAAAAAATACATTTTGACCCTATGTAATTAATGACCTACGAATCCTTAATAGTCTTTCAGAGATGGCTACATGATATACCAAAAATGAAGAAGCACACATGGTGGCGTCAAATAATGACCGAACTCCTTCGACATGCTTCTGATGAAGATATGTCACAAATAGTATCGAGAGACGCCTCTGAACAGCTATCAATGTCCTTGCAAACAGAAGAAGATAACGGTAAAAACAAAAATGATTCATAAAAATTCCAAGATGCTTGCTTATAAAGCTTTATTATCATTATTAATATACTTTTCACATATAAAACTTGACATTGTAGGAATCATAAATCAATCTTCACCTGAAGTGATGGTCACGTAATTTTTTATGACAAATTTATGACGCACGTAATGTTTTATAACCAAGAGATCACATAGTAAGTAAATACTATGTGTATATTTTTAAGCAATTATAAACTAATTTTTGTGATTTGTACTGTGAATGGTGTCGGTGGATAGAGTGGGAGTCAAGGGCGACACCGACATCTGGTACAATAACAATTGAGACACCCCTAATGATTGCTGTGAAGAATGGTGCGGTGGAAATGGTGGAGAAAATTATGGAACTATTTCCGTCTAGGATTAAAGATGTGAATGCGGATAGAAAGAACATACTTCTACGAACTGCCGAATATAGGCAATTCGAGGTATTTAGGTTTTTATGCAAACATGAATGGCTAACTGAGAGTCTCTTTGGGCAAGTAGATAAAGATGGAAACAATGCATTGCACCTGGCAGCAGGGCTCAAGCCTGATTGGCTCAAGCCTGGTGAAGCAATCTCCTTGGGAAAGGAAATCAACTGGTTTAAGGTGCGTATCTATCTATTTGCTATGTACAGATAAGGTCATCAACATGAAATTTAAAAAACTTATCGATAAATTCTTATTATTGAATAAACTAAATCATATCACTATTTTAAAGATTTATTTAACATTAAAATGTAAACTCCTCTTTGAGCCTTGAAGTATACCTTAACCGGCTAATCACCCACTTAAATTTTTCCATATAAAAAACATGCATGGTAAGTGGTTATATACATATATGATGACACAGGTTGTGAAAGCTTCAATGCCTCGTGATTTGTTGGGGAGATACAATAGGAAAATGGAGACCCCAAGGGACATCTTCAAAGAGAGTCACAAGGAACTTAAGAAAAGCGAGGGAGAGTGGGTGGCTAAAA
This sequence comes from Vachellia collinsii, assembly GCA_006871305.1. Classification (NCBI taxonomy): domain Eukaryota; kingdom Viridiplantae; phylum Streptophyta; class Magnoliopsida; order Fabales; family Fabaceae; genus Vachellia; species Vachellia collinsii. The sequence continues at coordinate 34,329 of QFDD01000389.1, read as the reverse complement.
CCTCGGAAGCATGTTCTGTAGTGTCGACCCTTGTTGTGTCGGTGGCCTTCGCGAAACGTACCAGTGTGCCAGGTGGTTACGATGGTGATAATGGCTACGCAATCCTTAGAAACAAGCCACGAGCATTCAAAACTTTTAGAGAGTCTTCATTTGTAGCCCTCTTCTTCTCTCTCATTTCCACCATCTGCTTTCTGTCTATAGTTGCTTCTCGTCCTCAATCTGCTCACTCTTTGGGATACGTTCCTTCCAGATTTTACTGTGGCATCTACTTCATGTTTGGCTCCATTGTTTGTTTGTGGATCTCTTTCTGTGCTGCTGATTTCTTCATGCTCCATGACGACACTCAAAAATTGCACAAGGCTCTTCCAACTTATATTTGGTTGACATGTGGGGTCATCCTTATGGTTGTCTTACAGCTCCCCATATTCCCTGGTCCCAAATTGTCTACACTTCTAGGGATTCCTGCTCCTAGACGCAAGGGCACTGGTCCCATTGAATACGGAAGGACCAAGAACAAGGAAAACGGAACAGATTGAACCACCAAAATTAAGTGCATGTTTTGGATGTATTATTTGTAAGGGGTGTTACATTATTAATCCAACAACACCAACCTCCATCACTTTTACTTTGAACCACCAAATTTCTGTTTGTGATTTTATGTTTTGTTCTTTTCAGTTTCCCTCTGTTCTTTGCTTTCACATGTGATATTAATCAATTCTTTGTGTAATTATTAGGGATACATTAGAGAAAAACTTATGAAATTGGAATATAAAATGGATTGATGTTTTATATTTATGATAAAAATAAACATTATCTAACTGATATATTAAATAGCCGGGGAAGTACAGTTCATTATAAAAAAAATTATAAGTGAGGATACAAGGAATGATCCGCCATGTCAAGTTTCATATTTTGCCTTCACGAGCATCTCATTAGGAGAAGTGTGTCCAAGATATGAATTTTCAAAGAAAAGACAAGGAATCTGGAAATTAGCATAGGAAATGCATAACAGTTATATTCTTTGAATAAATTGTATTAGTTGGCACACTCAAAGTCTATTTTATAATTTTTCCTACATAGAGGACTCATTAATTAAGTTTTTTTTGAAACGAGAGATAAGAATGAGTTGAACTGATATTCCTAAAATAAATTATAAATTTCTGAAATTAGCCTAAAATTCTTGAAAATACCAAGTTGAAGTGAAAATGAGTTTGAGTTTCAACTTTGAAGCCGACAAATCTCTAACTATTCTCAATGGAATCTAAGATAGCTTCCGTTGCGGGACAAGCATTCATAAAGCAGGATGTTGCTTTTTTTATATCAGTATTAAATTAGAGTCTAGATACTGATTTTATCATTGAACGATGAGGGGTAATCTACATCACTATGTTTGTACTCTTCAGATGGGACATCACTGTTCTCCTCATCAAGTGAGTATGTCCTCTGTATGAGCTGGAGACCACTGGTGGCTTCTTGACTTATCTGCATCGATGAACCAATTTCATCCTGGAGAGACATATTTGATCCAAACTCTATCTATGTTAATCTGGATTCTGACTAAGAATTCCACCTGTCGGACCCCCAAGACCTTTCAAGTCAAAAAGGCTACTCTAACTTTTCTTTTATGTCAAAACCTATTTTCAATCTGTCTCCTTATCTTTTTGTAAGTCAAAAAGCCTATTGAATAGTATTGTGAAGTCAAAAAGCCTACTATATAGGTGTTGACATGTAAAAGTACGAAGTTTGTCTTGTAGTAAGTCTTCAGGTCTATATAAACCCCTTCTGCCTATAGTTATCGGCAGAGGTGATCTTGTAAACCTTCTTGTATAATATCAAGTGTGTTTTCCCTATGAATTCTCTCTAAACCTCTTTCTTTCTTCTGAAAGCCAGAGCTCATAATGTTTTTCTCTTGTCATCAAAGATTCAAAGTATGCTCTGCACTTGCCTCTTAGGAGGAACCTGTACATCAGAAAATTGAATCTGACCATGATCCTAGGGTTAGTATTGTGCTATTCTCGATGATCTAGGTTCTCTAGTTTTAAGTTTGAAGGATCAAAAGACCTAATGTGGCCTCCCTTATGGTTGATGGCCTTACCTGGTTGAAATATTTAAACTTGAAACTTTGGAAACTAACTGGATTGTCCTGTATAGTCCAGTACCAACTGTGTGGTTTAATGTTTAATTTTGGTCGGCAAAATAAAATAATGTTTAACTTTTACCTGAATAATACGCCATTTGTCTGCAAAGTGCAAACTAATGAAGGACCCATGACCCTTGACCATTCGGTAAAGAAGGAACGTTGCAAGAAGGAAAAACAGGGAATATGGTTGAATTTTGCACTCAAAATATTTTTCAGTACAACCTAAAGTAATTTTTAGTGTAATTTTGTTTTCAAAATTCTTTTAATTAGCACTCATCCCTCTAAATAATTTTGGTATAATTTTACTGCTAGAGTATTTTCTCCGTAGTACTCAATACCATAAAAGTTGCACATTGCATTAAAAAATAATTCAAGATTCTCATTATTATTGAGAAAATATTTTAAGGAATAAATTAAACAAAAAATTATTTAGATTGCTGTGTTCTATTAAAAAAACATTTTAAGGATAAAATTATACCAAAACTAATGCTGAGTGCTAGTGAAAAAATATTTCTAAGTGTAGAATTTCATATTAAAAAAATAACAAGGCACTAACGTTAAAAAGCAACTATTACCAAAAAAACTTTAAAAAGCAACAAAAGTCACACCTTCCGAGAAGAAAATGTCATATTATTATTAAGAAAATTACATAATCCAACTCATGAGAAGATTTAGATAGTATCAGATATTTTCCTATGCAATGCTCAAGTGCAAAACTTAATTATTAAGAAAATGCTAAGTATAAAAATATTCCATTCACTTTAGTCATGCTGTTAATCACCTTCCATACCTTTAGAAATTTAAAACTTCAACTCTAATTTCGACCATTAACTTCCCTTCAGTGAAAATTGCGGATAAATTTAACAGTTTATGTCATTCATTTTTTTTTACTGAGCAATGTGCCATATCACTACAATACAATAAATGTATACTTGGTATTGACATGGAATTTTAAGTATTTTAATTATTTTATTATGATTAAAATAATTTTAAGTATTTAAAAAAGACACTTGGTGTTGTTAGGTCAGATTCAAAGAATCCCAGGGTCGAAAAAACTTTGGATCGATTTAGTTTTGGCTACCCTGTTTCTGGGAATGTCGTTTCTGGGATCAATTTCAGACGAAAAGATATGGAGATTTGATTACACTCCCATATAATCTCAAGCTTCTTTTTGAAACACAAAGCGATTGCATTTGTGCCATTCTTCATGACTTTAATTACAAAAATTAAAGGGTAAATTTATAAATTTATTTTAAAAGGTTTTCCTTAGAAGTAATATTGTTTCAAAAGTTTTTTTTTTAGTTCAATGTTATCTTAAAAGTTTCAAAACGTAACAATATTACCTCATCTCGTTAAAATTAAAAAATTGTCACAGGCCGTTAATATTTGTAACCATAAAGTGTAGCATTGATCTATTTTAACACTTTTTAGTTCTTCTTTAGGAAATGGGAGCCATGATAATTATATTTTCCTCCGCCAACTACCTTTGCGACTAATCTTGAACTATACCGAAATTTGCAGTTTAGTGAACAGAACCGGTCTAAGTAAAATAAAAAAACAAAAAGGGGTAAAACTGTGAAAAAGACAAAAGAAAATCAAAGGCAAAGAACGAAGGAGCAAACAAAAAAGAACAAAGGAAAGAAGAAGGAAAATGCAAAATAATAAAAAGAATAAAAGAAAAGTGCAAAGAATAGGATGAATGTGTAATGAGTCCCACATCGGGGAGATTTCCTTGTAAGAGGGGCCTTATAAGGCCTTGGGTTCTCCAACTTCAACAGCTAGCTTTTGGGGTGTAGTTCTCCCAAAAATTTGTGCTCGTTACAATGGTGCTTTCATTGAGAGAGACTAAAATGGCCAACAATACAAAACTCAATGATTTGCAGGCAGACATGAGAAAGGCTCACGAATTTATTGATGAAGCAAAAGGCAAGTTCTCGCACCTCGAAAGCCTTTTACAGACTATACTCCAATCTGTGAATGAGCTGAAGAAAGGACAAGAACAATGGAGTGCTAGCTCCAAGGGGACCTCCTTAGCCGGTGCTCATGAGTCACAAGACCCTTCACCACTGGGTTACGTGCCATATTTAGGGAAGCAAGTTAAGCTGGATTTCCCACGATTTGACGGATCCGATGCACTGAAATGGATCTTCAAGGCTAAACAATATTTTAAGTACTACGACATCCCAGACGCGCAAAGCTTAGTGATTGCATCGGTGCACTTTGAAGGTGAGGTTTTGCCATGGTTCCAGATGTTGGCCAAAGTAAATTGCCTACCCCATTGGTACACATTGGCAAGAGCAGTTGAAGAGCAATTTGGACCCTCCCAATTCAACTGTGCACGATCATAGCTGCTCAAACTAATGCAACAAGGCAACCTCGACATGTACAACCATAAGTTTTTGGAATTCACAAACCGTACCGAGGAGATTCCTGAATCAGCCCTCTTAGATTGTTACGTGGGCGGTTTGAAACCGGAGTTGAAGCGAGACGTCAAGGTACACAAACCTCTATCAATACTACATGCCATGTCTATTGCATGATTGTTTGCGGAAATAGTTCTATTGACCCCACCAACGTACACTACAGTAGGGCTTCCCAAGCATAGAACCAGCTTGTCATCTTATAGGGGTGCCACTCCAATCACCAAGAGCAGCTACCCTGGGGGAGCAGTGGCTTCATCGTCACAGGTGACCAAAGGAAAGGCTAATTTACCTCCCTTGTTACCAACACTTACCACACTTCCTATTAAGAAAATCACTCCGGTTGAAATACAGGTTCGTAGGGAAAAGGGTTTATGTTATACTTGTGATGCTAAATTTTCCTCGAGCCATAGGTGCCCCAACAAACAACTTATGATGTTTATTGGGGAAGATGAGCTTGACGACACCATCGTGCAAAATGAGTCTGAGCTGGGTCTTGATGTGTCCCTTCACCATTTATCATTACACGCACTTAGAGGCACCCAAGGACCAACTACAATCAGATTCAATGGCAACATATTGGGTACTGACGTCTAGATATTACTAGACAGTGGCAGATCCGACAATTTCATACATCCCCGAATTGTCAATCACCGCCATCTTCTAATAGAACAGACTCCAATAGGATGAGTACTTGACGGCACCGGACAGATATTACAGAGCCAAGAACAAGTGGTAGACATCCCTGTACAAATCAATAGTTATATCTTATAGCTCACGATGTTTGTGTTACTTGTGGCAGGAGTTGATGTTGTAATCGAAGCTTCATGGTTAGAAACCTTGGGCCTGCATGTGTCTGACTATAGTACATCAACAATCAGGTTCCTAGAGAAGGAACAATTCATAACCGTCAAGGGATCCCGGGCCTACCAATGTTACAGGCACAGTTTCACCATTTAGAGTGTCTCCAAAATATGGATGCTCTTGCTGAATATTTCATGCTCACACCGATAAAAGGGGATGACTCAAGAGTTGCATTGCCGACTAACTTACCAGATGATCTATCACTCCTTTTACAACATTATGACTCTGTTTTTCAGATGCCTCGGGGCCTCCCACCACAGCTTGAGCTCGAGCACCACATTGAGTTACAAGCTGGCACTAGTGCTGTTAAGGTACGGCCATATCGATACCCGGTTAGCCAAGAAAACCAGATTGAGAAAATGGTCTCTAAATTGTTGACGGGAGGATTGATTCAGCCGAGTTCAAGCCCCTTCTTAGCTCCAGTAATCTTAGTCAAGAAGAAAGATGGATCATGGTGATTTTGCGTCAATTATCGAGCTCTCAATGCAGTAACCATCAAGGATGCCTTTCCGATGCCCACTGTTGATGAGTTGCTTGATGAGCTTCACGGCTCAATTTTCTACACTAAACTGGATCTTCATTCAGGGTATCATCAGATATTGATGCATACAAGTGATAGGGAAAAAACTGCTTTTCAAACTCACCTTGGCTTGTACGAGTGGCTTGTGATGCCATTTGGACTCACCAACCCACCAGCAACTTTTCAAGCTTTAATGAACTCTATCTTTCGGCCATTCCTATGATGTTTTGTTTTAATATTTTTCGACAATATTCTTGTCTACAGCCACACTTGGGAGGAACATCTACAACATGTCCAGCTGGTTTTAGAAACCTTGGTGCAATACTATTTATATGTGAAGTTATCCAAGTGCTCTTTTGGCCAACGCATAGTAGAGTACTTAGGGCATATTGTCTCAGAATGGGGTGTAGAAATGGACCCTTCTAAGGTTCAAAATATTCAACAATGGCCGCCTCCCATCACTGTGACTCAAATAAAAGGCTTTCTAGGCCTTAGTGGCTATTATCGACGCTTTATTCAGAGTTATGCTCAGATTGTGAGTCCATTAACTAAATTATTGGGCAAGGATGCTTTTCATTGGGATAGGGAGGCCCAATGCGCTTTTGAGTTACTCAAGACTGCATTGACTCAGGCCCCTGTTCTAGCACTACCCGACTTCAGCAAGCCCTTTGTGTTAGAAACAGATGCTTCTGGGGTTGGAATCGGCACTATCCTCGGCCAAAATAACCATCCCATTGCGTTCTTCTCCAAGAAATTATCTCCCAAGATGCAGAACCAATCTGTCTATGCTCAAGAATTGTATGCCACCATTGAAGTTGTTTCCAAATTTCGCCACTACCTCTATGACCATTTCTTTGTCATTCAGATAGACCATGCTAGCCTTCGACACCTCATGGATCAAGCCATCCAGACACCTGTACAAGAGGCTTGTTTACAAAAACTACTGGGGTATTGTTTTTCAATCGAATACAAACCAGGCAAACAAATTTTAGTTGCATATGCACTATCTCGGATGACGTGCATGGCTTTTTCTGCTGTTAGTCATGATTTTATGGATACTGTCTATGAAACGATGAAGACATCCCCGATGATTGTTGATTTACAGGGCAAGCTTGATAAAGGCGAGCTTACAACAGGGCATTACAATAATAAACAGGGTTATTTATATTGGAACGATCGCTTGGTGATTCCCTCGGATAATCTTGAGTTGATTAAGACTATACTCTTTGAATTCCATTCATCAAAGATTGGCGGACATGCTGGCTTACTCAGAACTTTTCATCGTATTGCACGGCTTTTCTTTTGGCCTAAGATGCACCATGATGTCAGAAATTTTATTCGACTATGTACCATTTGTCAACAAGCCAAAGCTTCGCAATTACATCCGGCTGGCCTTCTGAACCTGTTACTGATACCTAAGAGGATTTGGGAAGATATTGCCATGGACTTCATTGTTGGTCTTCCTTTGGTGCGTGGTCATAGTGTCATCCTTGTAGTAGTTGACAGACTTTCAAAGTATGGGCATTTTATTGCTTTGGTGCCAAATTTTTCTTGTCAAACGGTTGCAGACACCAGACTCCTTCCTTCTGCATATCGTTAAACTCCATGGCTTACCCAAGACTATTATTTATGATCACGATCGGACCTTCACTAGCACTTTTTGGCATCACCTCACGAAGCTACAAGGAACCTAGTTGTTCAGCACTGCATACCATCCGCAAACGGATGGCCAATATGAAATTTTGAATAAGTGTTTGGAAATGTATCTCCGTTGTTTTGTCTCCGATTACCCTCGTCAATGACTCTTTTTTCTTCCATGGGTTGAGTATTGGTATAACACTTCTTTTCATTCAGCTATCGGAATGACTCCTTTTAAGTATGGTAAGGACCAACCACCTGTACTGCGTCACTCTTCTATGGCCGATACCCCCAGTGATGTACATCAGCAATTATAGCTACGGGATGAGGTATTTTAGACCCTCCAAGCCAATATTTCTACAGCTCAGGATCGAATGAAGTGCTTTGCAGACAAAAAGCATCGAGAAATTGAATTTTAGCTCAATAATTGGGTTTTAGTTAAATTGCAGCCCTACCGACAGCATTCTGTTGAACTACGTAAGTACCAAAAGCTCGCTAAGCGTTACTTTGGTCCCTTCCAGATCATTGATCAAATTGGCTCAATGGCTTATAAGTTAGCTCTGCCCAAACACGCATGAATCCACTCAGTTTTCCATATTTCACTCCTTAAGAAGTTTCATGGTGACAAACCTGATCATTCATATATGCCACTACCTTTTCTCACAACGGCGGAGGGCCCCATCAGTCAGCCTCTGGATGTCTTAGATGCTCGACTACTTTAACAAGGGGACTACACTATTCCTCAAGTCCTCATCAAATGAGACGGATCCACAGAACCATCATGGGAGGATCAACCCGTTATCCAAGAGCTATACCCCAAGCTGGACCTTGAGGACAAGGTTTCCTTTAAAGGGGGGAGTATTGTAATAAACTCCACATAGATGGGCCATAGAGCAATGAACCAAGAGGAAGCATCGCAACCCAAGATACAAGGCCCAACAAGAAGGAGCACGTGAAAAAGGAGGATGACTTGGAAGCTGCGGGATCTGAGTGATGAGGCCGTTATATAACACGATAAAAGAAGGGAAGGGGTGTGGAAACATTTTGTAATTCTTCTATCATCTCGTCTGTGCCTCTCTGTTATTCCTTCGGCTATTGTAACTATCATTTACTTGCATTTTACCCTTTTGCAACTTTTTGTTATTAGTGGCACATATGTACTGGATTTTCCTTAAAAGTAATACATCAATCGAGCAGAATATTTTCCATATTTGTTCCCTATATCAGCACTAACAATATCAATTGGTGCTTTCATTGAGAGATGTCTGACAGGAAAGGGCTACCTGCGGAGGGTTTTGACTGGAGGGGCTGACTGGAGGGGTGGCTGAGTAAAGCGTCGTGTGAAGTGCCGTAGAGTGAAGCCGCCTGGACGTCAGCTCCCGAGGGTGGTGCATTGTAATGAGTCCCACATCGGGGAGGTTTCCTTACAAGAGAGGCCTTATAAGGCCTTGGGTTCTCCAACTCCAACAATTAGCTTTTAGGGTATGGTTCTCCCAAAAACTTGTGCTGGTTACAGAATGTTGTAAATACGCCCTCTTTTCCTTATTCTAAACCCAAATATGTACTTGTTTGCCTAATCATGTCTTCTCTCTATTCAAAATTTTTGACTTGAGCGTATTCCCTATCCTCACACTAACCGATACCCAACCTGGACATCTCTTTTGCTATGTGTATGGGCCCAAAAGCAATTCTTTCTCTTTTGCTCCTGCCTTTTGGTCTATTGTTGTTGGCTGGAATGGTTCTAATGCAAGTACAAGAAGGAGAAAATGGATGGAAAAGAAAATTGTGCAACACTGATCGTTCGTCAGTTCGTCAAGAACTGAGAAGTCAATCATGTTTGCCACCACCTTCTCTTGCATGCTCATTAGACACGGCCAAGTGTAACAGTGTCCCATGTCGCCGTTATATTGGCTGTGCGAAGTGCCCTTTCTCCTTTGTATGTTTCAAATACTTTTGGCCACTTCCCTCTCATAGCATCACTTCGTAGTTCTTGCAGTTTTTCTTCCTGGGCGTCAACTGACGAACTTATTGTCTCTTGCAAATTATCTTGTTTGATATGCTCAAACCATTTTCGCACAGCCAATACTATGGGAACAGGGGACACAACGTTATACATGGCCCTGTCTAATGGGCAAGAGAAGGTGGTGGCAAACATGATTGACTTCTTAGTTCTTGAAGAGAGTAGTCTCGCTGAGAATAAAGTGGTGGTTAAGTGGATGGAGATCACAAGGAGAGATGGAACATGAACATCGTCCTTGGAGCTGAGAATGATAGAAAGAACACTCCTGTGCACTTAGCAGCAACCATGGGGAATGTTGAAATGTGCATGAAGATTAGTAGCTTAAATCCCTCTTTAATTGCTCGACGCAACATCGCTGGTGAGACACCCCGTTTCCTAGCGGCTCTCTATGGCAACAAAGAAGCTTTTCTTTGGCTTCATTATCAAGTATATGGTGAGCCCTGGAGTTTCTTGAACCGACTTTACTCACTGTGTAAGGGACAACGACAATACCATTCTTCATTGTGCAATTGTAGAAGAACTTTAATTTGTGCTTGTTAACCGCGTACTGTTGCGGAAGCGAGGCTCCCTTGCCATCCCCCAAAACTGCAGTCAAGAGGGTGCGAAGCGCTCAACCTTATATAGCACAGGCCCCATCACCATTTTATCGATGTGGGACTCTACAAATCCCCCCTCGCCTTGCGTCCGGGAGGAACGGACACAGCGAGGCGACATCGAGTCCACGGGCCGGCTCTGATACCAATTGTTGCGGAAGCGAGGCTCCCTTGCCATCCCCCAAAACTGCAGTCAAGAGGGTGCGAAGCGCTCAACCTTATATAGCACAGGCCCCATCACCGTTATATCGATGTGGGACTCTACACGTACATGCAATTTGTATGTTTGAATAATTTACATTTTTCTTTTAACTTCTCATTTTAATTACACGTACAGATGTACAGTGAGTCACCCCTGACGCAGGAGACCATCAAAAGCACTCTTTTCTTTTCTTTTACATAATAATTTTTTTGTCCCTTCCTTTCCTACGTATCGTCATGAATATTCCTTGGCAGATGGTCAATTCAAATAATGAACGAACTGCTTCAGAATGCTTCCAATGAAGATATGTCACAGATAATATTGAGAACCATCTCTGAGCAGCTTTCAATTTCCCTACAAACGGAAGAGGATAACAGTAAATTTCATTAAAATTTCAAGATGTTTTTTTGTAAAGCATTATTATGATACTTTTCATATATAGACCTTGACAAGTAGGAATTGCAAATCAATGTTGATTGCAAAATCTTTTACAACAAATTTATGACGCGTTTGTGAATTCTCTATTACCTAAATCTTTTCATATATAATCTTGTTGGTTGCAACTGAATTCACCACATGGTTTGGTTCCATAATATCTAGCAGCTTTTGGATTCCTGCCCCTAGACGCAAGGTCACTCTTCCCATTGAATACCAAAAGGCCGAGAATATTGAGGAAAACGGAACACAGATTTGAACCACCAAAATTAAGTGCCTGTCTTATATATATGTTATTCAAACAAAACTAACCTGTGTCACTTTTTATTTAAAAAGCGTTCGTGTGTGATTTCACGTTTTTATTTCTTTTCTGTTTTCAATAATATGTGTAAGCATATAACTCGCTCGGTCATGCTGTAGACTGTAGTTTGAGCTTTATAATTATAATTTCTCAACCTCATTTATATAATTTCGTCATTGGTGGATTAATTTAAATACATGACTCAACCCATTTCAAGAATTTCTCCAACACCTATGGAGACCATTCCAACAATCCGTTGTCCAAAAGCAGCATGCTTTTGAAATGGCTGTTACTAACCGAAGCATCCGGCTCTTTTCATTAATGAAGGCGAGGGGAAGGATATTTATGTTACTTTGTTTATTAGTTTAGGAGGGGAGGGGAGCCAAAATATTTTTTTAGGCAACTTGACCCTTATTTTGTTTAAAATGTTTTTTCAGTAATATTTAATATCCTATATTTATAATCACTAGAAATTATAAAATAATAAATTGTTAGAATAAATTGACTCATCATACTCAATATATATATATGTTTTTATCAATCCTATTAATTAACTATAGATAGCATCCCGTATTTGTTGGAACTTGATCTGGGTTACATACCCTGCCTTTCACTGAGCATATATGAATATATGATTGCTCATCTTGAATTAATTCAAGATCTTAATCACTTATTATCTCAACTTTTCAAGATAATCATTAATAATCAACCCAATAACTAAGTAATATTTGCTTAGTAATTACAAATGCTAATTATCCCACCAAAATAATTAAATTTGAATCGGATCACTTGATCATGGTGCATGTCACATCCCTTTTATTTAATTCAGCCAAATCTAGACTTCTTAACTCTTAGAAGTAGCAATTCTAAGCATGTGAATCCTATTTCTATAAAATAGTATTTTTCCTAATTTCTTCATATTGGGCTTTTCTGAAAAATTTTGAATTTTTTCAAAATAACCTTTATATAAAATTATTTTTCCAATTAACTCCAACGTGCCAAGTTTGATCCTGGGTCATCACTCTTTATTTGTAGCTTGAAAACAATTTTTCTTTCTAAAACCGCTCTCCTCACATCTACCTTTTGTCTCATATTACTGTACACTTAATTTATACCATCATCTATACATACCTATCTAAGTTATCCATACTTATATCAAAATAAAACCTTAAACTTCTACTTAAACCAAATTATGTAAAGGGTTTCTTCCATCTTCATTCTATGCTTCTCTTGTCACCAATTCCTTGCCTTTTGAGCTACCTGCCTCTGCTGTATTTTGTTGAAAAGGGGGGGTGAGATTCGAAAATCTCCGTAGAAACAATAGTTTATCATATAGATATATATATAATTCACAATCATGTAAAAATAAGCCACATGTTTATGTGACATATACAGCAATGGTACACAACATGAGGTCCCACCTCAACATCATACGACAATAATTTATGGCACGCGAGGTTTCACCTCAATATTATACGGTAATAATTTATGGCACATGCAATCATGTAGAATTCGATACATAAGAATAAGATAAAAAGGGTTTCTAATTGTATCTCTTTGTTTACCTTTACCTTTTTCAGTATCCCCTTTCCAATCCTCCTCAGGGTGCTCAAGCAGATGTCAAATCTTAAAAATATATATGTATAATATTACGTTAATTATATGCTTATACAGCTTTATTTAGCGCCTCTTTCTCTCCTATTCTCATTTCTACCCCTTTACCTTATTTGATTTTCTTTTCTTGACTTATGAATTATTTTTCAATAATTTTGAGAAATCATAACTTATTCCATAAAATTCCAAATACAATGGTTCAAGCTTCTATTTGAAGCCCTCTGTATATTCTTTCAATGAACATTACCATTCATTGAATATAGTCCACAAATATTCTTAAATTAATACTCAAAAGTTGCAGCTTATTAAACAACTTTTCACATTTTCTAGATTTCAGAACCAAGCTTTATTGGTTCATTACTGGTAACCTAATAATCCAAATAAGGCATTCTAGTACTCATTTTAATCTCATTATGAATTTTCTTACCAAATTTCATGGTCAACAATACCACTTGACTTGTTAAAAGCTCACTCAAATATAGCTGGTCAAATTTTAAACTTTGTTTTACTTCCTCAAATTTTCTAATATTCCCACATGCACCAGCTTGCACATTTATACACCCACATGCACAAATGTGGATATAGTTATACAGTAGTATGCATGTATGTATATAATCTTACTTTCCAAAATCATCTTTAATGTGCCATAGACATTTTATAACCTTCAAAGAACACCTTCATTACAACAGCTTCCAACGATTTATACATAAATATATACTCAACCCTATATTTTTCAGAATATATATATCATAGGAATAAACCAATATTTGCAGTGACCAAATTCCAAACCGTCTAAAATTATCTATTAAAATTCCTCTACATTTTTTTTGCCAACAAAATTCCTCTACTTTACTGTGGCCTTAGACAATCAAAACTCAAAACTTCTCAAAATATTTACTTTAAAAACTTCCTCTAATCAGAATAAAATTAGCACCATTAAGAGGATAAAAATATATAGAACAACTTTCATGAATGAAGTTTATTAAAAAAAAATAGAGATGCTCTCACCACTCATTCCCTTCAAGCAATGGATAGTTTACCTTCGTCCTGTGCCCAACATTTAATTTTCTGTTATTTCATGTTTTGTTTTCCCGTTTTCCTCTTTGACTTGTATGCTTTCTGATTCTTTGAATAAAATTTCTCCCTTTCCATTCAAAAAAAAAAAAAAACAGAGATATTTTAGTTACCTAAATTATCCCAACATAATGGACTCAGGAACTGTCATATCCCGAATTTCTAGGCATAAGAGTTTGGTAATGAGCCTGAATGACAAATGCTACCAAAGTCAATTTTATGAAGTTCCTTGGCCGACAAAAACATTCTCTGAAAATTATGTAACATTTGGTTCAGTAGAGGAAAGGTTCAAGGTGAAAGAAAATGAAAGAAAAGGATATATGTGGAAGTTGAAAAGTAAAGGACCAAATTGTCATTTTGGAAATTCAAGGGGTAAATTAAGAAAAGTCAAAGGGCATTTTGGTCAAAATTTGGCCAAAATATCAGAAAATTTTATAGAGTTCCATAGAGAAAAATTCACTGAACAGTAATTGAGGTCTAGTTCAGGTTAATATAACAAAAATAACCTTTATTGGAATTTTAAAGGTTATTTAATATTTAACTATTTAGTAAACAATTAGTCAAATATAATTGTTTGAAGTATCCAAAGGCCTTGAATATATGATTTCAGAAGGCGGAAAAATAGCTTGAAAATTCTAGTAATTTATAAAATTATTTGCAAGAGGAAGTCATAAACAGTTTCCTGGAGTGGAAAGAAAAATGCAGCAAAAACCCCGAATTAGGGTTTTCTTCAAAAATTAATTAAAGGCATTCTAGAAAGTAATTTAAGGAAAGAAAAATCATGGGAGTATCAAATGAATTTAGGAAATTTTTAATGACCCTAAACTGGTCAAGCAATCAAAGAACTCCCAAAAAGTATTCCTGATCTGCTAAAATATCCTTATGGATAGTTAAAGTAAATTTTTTTTGCATAAAGAAAATTGTGTAGTCTTTGATAATGCCACTTGTCTTCCCCTTACTCAAAGAATAAAAGTAGACCATATATTGTGACTATGTGATAGAAAATATCATAGTAAAGTTACTTTATTTGTACGGGGGACTCACAACATAGAATTATGTATACTATATGACATCACAAGTGGTGAGTCACATGGACACATGGCAAGATCACACTCTTGATGCATAAGATTTGTCCATTTGAAAAGGGGTTGAAATCAAGGGCCAAGATCAAGGCAACACCTCGTGTAAATATGTGCAAGTTCAATGGCATTTAGCAAGTTGGATGCCTATAAATACCCCTCCCCTGCCTTCAAATTTTGGGCAAGAGTGTTTCAAGAAGGGAAACTTTTGCAAAATTAATTTTAAAGAAAGAAAGGGAGAGGGAGGAAGAGAGAGAAAGAGATCAAGGTGCCTAATGAAAGATTAAGAGCAAGATTAAGGTTAGTTTAACCTCTTTCAATATCTAATTACCTTAATTAGTGATTAACTAGTCTATGATTAGTAATGGATTAAGGATGGATTAATGCTTAATCATGTCATTAAGGGTTGGAAATTGCCAATAATTCTTCTATCTTTTTTTTTTGGTGATGCTTGGATTGAATTAGTTGATGATAATTTTTGGAATTCTAAACCCTAAGAGGAGGTGCTGCACGAAATTAATCTTGAGGAAGGAATGTGTTGTTGATGATTTTAATGCTTCCATTGAGTTTAAAATGAAAAATTGTGTAGGATACAAGTGAGAAACCAAGTATGGAAGCATTAAAGACAAAGATTGAAATTTTGTGCAATATGCTCCCTAAGTTGCTGTTTGAGTAATTAATAGGGAAGGAGGTTTCTTTTGAGTTATTTGAGCCTAAAAATGGAATCTACATGCAAAATTATAAGGGAGAGGCATGTTAGATTAATTTTGAAACCCATGGATATAAAAATGAAAAGTTAAGGTTTAAGAGAGCAAGTTAAGAATAGTTATGAGGAAGTGATGCTATAATGGTCCAACTGAGTTAGTAACCTTTATGTGATGTTATTTAGGACCATTGGACATTAAGGAAGCACTTGACACCCAAGTGACCAAGAAAATCAAGGAGAAAAAGGTAGCTTAGCAATTATTGTTTTAATTACATATCATTATATTTAATTGCATGATTACTTGTTTTGCTATGATTTGAATAACATGCCATGGTGTGAATGATAAGGTTATGACATAATGAAGATTTGTCTCTATGCTATGTTGTATGACATATAAGGTATGCATAGCATTTTATTTTCAAGGTTAAGTGAGTTGAGCATATATCATGTTTTAATGTAAGTTATGTGATTGAATAATAGTTGCTTATGCTACTAAGATTCCCAAGAATTTTACCCAACCAATGTAACAAACCTTAGGGCTACCTTTATCCAAGAAGATAAGAAGAAAGAAGGAGAATGCATGTGTAATATCCAGGTTTCCGATAATTGAATATAAAGCCTAAATGAGTAGCTAAATATTAGTTAAAGGTTCGAAGGATGAAAGGAAAGGAAAGGAAGAGTAAAATGCCATTCTACCAAGCGTATAAAAGGTAAGGGCAAAGTGGTCATTTTGAAAAAGTAAGGAACCAAAGTGTCATTTGGTGAATTTAAGGAACCAAGGTGATATTTTGAAATAGGGACCCAAGTGAAATTTTGGAATTCAAGGGACCAAATCGCCATTTAAGGAATTCAAGGGCAATTTGGTAAATAAGTGCAAGTCCAAAGGTATTTTGGTCAAAGTTTGACCAAAACATTAGAAACATTTTCAGGACACCATTAGATAGAGAAAAATTCACTGATCAGTAATTGAGGCCTGGTTAGAGCTAAAATGACCAAAATAACCTTCGCAGGAATTTTAAATGTCATTTAATTTTTGGCTGTTTAATAAATAATTAGTCAAAAATAATTATTTAAAATACATAGAGGCCTTAGATATCTGAGCTCAGATCAAGGAAAAATAGCTCAGAAATTCTAGTATTTTATAAAATTGTTCTCAAGAGAAAGTCAGAAGCAGTTTCCCCGATCGAAAAGAAAAGGCCCGGAAAAACCCCGAATAGGGTTTTCTTTAGAAATTATTTAAAGACATTCTAGAAAGAAATTTGAGGAAAGAAAAATCATGGGAGTATCACATGAATTTTGGAAATTTTTTAATGAACCTAAATCAATCAAGTGATCAGGAAATTACCGAAAAGCATTTTCGGTGTCATAAAGCTACTTTATGAAAATCTAAAGTTTTGTGAAGGAAGAGAAGGGGATCCATATTTTGCCACTTGTAGTGGTCTTAATCCAAGAGTAAAAGAAGGTAGAAATATCACAAGACAAGTGGTAAAATGTATTCAAGTGCAATTAATTTTATTAGACCAAGTGGGACCCACCTTCACTAACACATAAACTCATCTTTATTAAGGCTTTTTCCACTCCACTTTCTGCACAAAACACACGACCAAAACAGCAAGAAAAGGAAGAGCACATGGCGTGAAGGAGCAAGAGAAAGAGGAGGAGAAATCCAAGCAAAAACCAAAAACCAAGGTAAACTTGAGTTTAAAGCTTGAAACCTTCTATATTCTTTGATTTCTAACACTCCTCTTCAATCCTATTGGTTTTATTTTGCTGAAAAATGGAGTATTTGGCTGCTGCAAAGTTAGGTTTTAGAGAGAGAGAAATGAGAAGGAGTGAGATTTAGATGAAATAGTTGCTAGGAAATCAATCTATGCATGATTTGGAACCTATTGGTAGTTTGTTTGAGTTGATTTGATCTTGTATGGAATTTTTGGCATGAAGTCACTGTTCATGGCTGCTGGTTGACACTGTTCATGCAAGGCAAGGAATGATTTTGTGATGTTTAATGATGGGCAAATTGTAACACCCTTCAGTTACGCAACCTATTGCGCATTCGGAAGCGTTATCATTCAGGTGAATATATAATGAAAGCCTATAAATTAAAAACTTTCATCTTGACCATTTGGTTACCATTCATTTGGTATTTTCAGATTTTCAGTTCAAATTTGAAAAATCATAACTAATTCTAGAAAAATCGTATGAGGGTGCTCTAAAATTCTTTGAAAATCTCTTCCAGTCCTTTACATGAGAAAAATATGATCATGGCCATAAAATATGGCAGTTAATACAGTTTATTGAATTACTAAACCCTCTTTGATTTACTAACACACCTTGCGCCTCAACTCCAAAAATTCATAACTTAATTTATAGAGCTTTAATTAACCTCATTTAGCATTTAATGGAAAGCCCCATGTGTCTACTTCGTCCATAAAAATTATCATGAGCAGTAGAGATCATTTACACTACTTTAACGAATCAAACAATAGTCATACCTTGAAAACCGCTCAATCTGGACAATCATGATCATGCATCTTAAAATCATACTTTCAAGACCATACTTAGGCATACAATCACTTATCATTCGTGGATATATATCATATGTACATGCCAAGGCCTCATATTGAATTTACACAACTTGTAAGATTTGATATACATTTAATAACTTGCGGTAAAATAATGCTATAGAAACTTATCTCTATTATTTTACTTACCATTTGCCTCTTGCATTCACTTTTCTCTTGGAAGCTTGTAACCTAGTAGGGTTAGTTATTGATGGGTGAGATTCAAAGAATCCCAGTAGCAAACAATTACCATTCAAACAATCAAGTTATACTTCCATCTTTTACTAATTAACAAGTAGCATTGCCAAAGCTTATACATAACAAGAACATGCTTTTAAAATATAGAATTGTCAATCATGGCCATGAAACAATTCAATGAGTCACTCACATGTTCAAGATAAAATAACTATTCAACTATGGCAAGCTAGGAAGCATAACAAAATATAAACACAACTTAAATGCAAGAATGGGTAAAGTTGCTACCTTTAAACTTTATTATTCAACTCTTGCTTTCTTATCTCTTGACAAGTTACTGCGAAGTTAATAACCAAGGATAAGTTTTAAGATACAGGAGCCTCCTCAAGTTGGGTAACTAATACAGAGAGAGTACCCTTGACTATTTCTTTATATAGTCTAGCTGTCAATTAGGTGAGCTTATTCCATTCAAGGAAAAAGAGTAAGTGCAGAGCTGCAAGTCCTGAATGAGGCACAATCAGGCTAACTAAGTACAAGACAAGGATGTAAGAAAAATAGAAAGAGCTCCAGGCATAGCATCAACTCACTAAGTGTCAAGAGATAAGAACCTAAGGGTAAGTTGAAGGAAATGCCATTGAAAGCCATAAAAAGAAAGATCAGTTAGAGGTAAAGAGAAAGTATAGTACCAAGGTAGAGAAAGTTTAGAAAGAGAAAGACAACAGGTCAAAGTCAAAGTTTAGTGAAAGAGTGCTAAGCGAACATAGTTTATAAGAACACCATAATAGTGAGTATACGCTATGGCACTCATATGAATAAGGTGCCTAAGGAAAGAAGAGCATAAGTTTAAAGTTATGCATTAAATCTAGCGGAGGACCAATAATCAATACTCGCTAGATTAGTAACTAAAGAGCTAATACTCTCGATTTTGAGAATGAAAGGTCAGACTATTATTAGCTCAAGGTTAAAGCTGAGAATATTATAAGGATGGCATCCAAAGTTAGTTAAGACTCCCATGAATTTATTGAGATGCCTACAAGCACTTACAATAAGCTTAAGCTGCATGAATAGAAATTTTTGACAAAACCTGTACTAGATTGTTGTAGTCTTCAATAAGGATATCCTAGAGTGCTCTAAATCCTTGGAGAAGCATGAAAGACAATAGAGAATTGTTCCAGGTATTGTGAGAAATAATATTTAAATGCTAAACTCAATAAGTGTATATTTTGGGCTAGGTAAAGTTAAATTCTTGGGTCATGTAATACCTCATGAGTAGAGGTCATAATGAGTTCCAGTAAGGCAGAAGTAGTCCCTAGATGGGAGCAACCCAAGCCAGCCACAGATATCAGAAACTTTTTAGGTTTAGTAGTTTATTACAAATATTATACACGAAGCTATTCTCAAATTGTCTTATTGTTGACTAAGCTCACCAGCAAGAATCAGTACTTTATGGCATATAAAGAGTGAGGCTAGTTTTGAAAAGGTCGAAAGAAGGCTAACCACAACCTTATTCCAGAGGTGATAAAGACTTATACAGTTATGATAATGCCTACAAGCAAGATAGTAAAGCAGGGTGGTAGCCAATGCCTCACGGTAATTAAAGCTTCATGAATAAAATTTTCCACTATTATTTTGAGCTAGCAACAATTGTATACTCTCTAAAGATAGGAAGGCAAGATCATATATAGGAACAGTAAAGTAAGATGATAATCATGAGGTTCTCAAGTAATAGCAAAACCAGAAAGAGTCAACTTGAGACCAGGAAAATGAATGGAGTTACTCAAGGACCATAACTACAAGAAAAGATGTTGTTCGGGTAAAATAAAAGCAAGTGCCGATGCCTTAAGCAGAAAGGCAGTACAGGTGGCTATAAGAATGTTAAAAAGTAAGAGTTACTAGAGAGTTTTAGAGATTGAAGCTTAATTTCTCATATATAAATGCAAGTAAAGAGTCATGAAACTAATCAACTAATGAGGGATCTATAATGTAAGGTTAAAGGAACTTAGAGACAATTTACAGTTTCTCCGAACTATTGAAGCACAAAAGAACCAAGGGAACTAATGAGGTATGACTAAAGTGTATTATGAAATGAAGTATTTCGGTGGCAGCATGAAATAAGATATCACAGAGTGAGGGGCAAGATGCTTCACTTGCCAAAGAGTAAAGATAGGATGTCAGAAGCCACCAAAGATTATTGAAATACCCGTGGGTACTAAAATGAAAATAGAATAGTATAGTGATAAAGTGCATCGATATAATTGCCACAAGCATTAAGTAGAAAGCGATACAAGTTATAGTAAACAAATTAACCAAGTTAATATATATTTTCTGGCAATTTAAGTCAACTAACTATTAACGAAATTGGCTTAGCGGTACATCAAAGAGGATGGTCTAATTGCATTAAATTGCCAAAGAATTTTATGTCAGATAGAGAGCTATATGTCATATTCAGATCTTAAGAGATTTCCTCGAGAGATACCAAGCTGAGGTAATTACCCTCACATGAGTAAGTAGTCTGAGAAAGTAAAGTAGACAGCAGCAACAAATATGGTCTAAAAATAGAAGATTAGGTTACAGTGTTGCCTTAAATGTTAAAGAAAAAGCTGCAAGTAACATAAAGTTGGCAAAGGATCATGCCAACAAAACAATATGACCATTAAGATTCAAGGATTGGAAACTAGGTTTGCCTCCAGATTTCTCAAACTATAAGCAATGGTCAGTTGATAAAAGACAAGACATCTATTTAAAGAAAGATGAGACTATTTTAAGTTGTCCCTGAAGTTGGACCAATAGCTTATGGTTTAGCCTTATCTCCAAACTTAAGTCAAGTTTTCAATTTATTTTATGTTTCCCAGTTCAGAAAGTATAATCCAGACCTAGCTCATATTATAGAGTGTGATACTCTAAATGGTCTGGCAATGATTAACTCCAGATGAAACTACTTGGGAAAAGAAGGCTAAGATATAAAAATTTCGAGGACGAAATTTAATTTAAGGGGGAGAGAAATGTAATATCCAGGTTTTCAATAACTGGATATAAAGACTAAACAAGTGACTAAGGATTAATTAAGGGTCTGAATGAATAAAAGTGCCACTCTGCCAAAAAGAAAAAGTGAGGGCACAATGGTTATTTTGAAAAAGTAAGGAACTAAAGTGTCACTTTGAATATTTAAGGACAACAAAGTCATTTTAAAAATGGGATTAAAGTGGAAATATTGAAATTCAAGTACCAAATTGCCATTTATGAAATTCAAGGGCATTGTTGTAATTAATGAAAAGTGAAAGGGTATTTTGGTCAAAGTTTGACCAAAATATTAAAAAAATTGTACAGAATCCCAGAAGATAGAGAAAAATCCACTAATAATTAATTGAGGCCCGGCTCAGGTCAGAATAACAAGAATAACCTTTGTGGGAAATTTAAAGGTTATTTAATATTCGGATATTTAATAAATAATTAATTAAAATATCCAGAGATGCCTCAGATATTTGATTCCAAAGCAAGGATAAATAGTTCAGAAATTGTAGGAAACATATTTGAGGCAATATTGAAGTTAAGCAAGCAAAAATAACCTCAAATTGAATTTTTAAGTAATTAATTAATATTTGACTGATTATGGAATTCTGAGCCAAATATAATTATTTAAAATACCTAGAGGCCTCAGATAATTATGGCAGAAGTGGGGGAAAATAGCTTGAGTATTATGTGAATTTATAAAAATGGTTTCAGACTTAAGTTCAAAGTAGTTTGCCTGTAAGAAAATGAAAAGTGCAGGAAAGCTCAGAAAAGGGAAAAATCAGGGAAGTCCCGAAAAGATACTTCCGGAAAGAGTTTAAAATGGATAGAAAATTAGTAAAGTACCTCTTGAATTATGGGAATTTTCTATGCTGGTGGATTGATCAAGAGATCAAAGGATTTCCAAAAGGAATTTCCATAAGGAAATTAGAGGAGAAAAAGAAAATAATTAATTTGATAGGTTTAGAGTTATCCAATTGGTATTATCAGTATACCATATGAAAGAAAAAAAGGGGTGATATTTATGCAGTAAAATTTTTTGGTGAAAAGTTGTATTATCATATATCAGTAGAACCCAGAAGGCAGAGCTTATAAAACAAAAAAAAAAAGAGAAAAGAGGAGGGTCCTACAAGTTGCTTGCCAAGCCAAAAATTTGGCTATAAATGGGATAGCCAAAGCGAGGAGAGGGAGCACGGCAGGAAAGAGAGGAAGAGAGGAAAGAAAGAGAAAAGAAAGGAGGGGAAAAAGGAAAAAGAGGAAAGAAAGGGAGCACGTGAGAGAAAGAGGAGGGAAAAAGAAAAGAAAAGAAAAGAAAAGAGAGAGAGAAAGAAAGAGAAGGAAAAAGATAAAAGATAAAAGATAAAAGATAAAAGATAAAAAGTAAGAGGGAAAGAGCAGTCAAGATACATGGAAGATATTAGGAGAGTCTACCAGACTCAGGAATTCAGAGCAAAGTAAGCTCAAACTAACCCAAATATATCAGGTAGCAATTGTACTAACTTTAACATTAATAATGCTTATGATTGTTAATATGATTATGTGCCATGATTATGAGAGTTGATTGAGTTATGTGATATTGACATGCAAATATTTGCTTATGTTTTGCATTGGCCATATGCTAGTTCAGTTTAGCAGTATGTAGTAAGATATGCTCATAGTAATGGATAGTTATAGTGATAATCATGCATATTAATGTGCCTGTTAGTACACTTTACTATGGAGATTTCCAAGAAATCTCATTCTCCCCAAAAATACAAACCTTTAGGTCCATGTTCAAGTAAAGGTAAAGGCAAGGAGGAGTCCTAAAAGTGGAGGAATGGCTCAGGTTAATATAGAATGTGCTTATGAGATAAAGTTTGTAATTAAGTACCCAAGTTGGGATGTATAATTTTATGTGCTAGCAATTTTAGCATGTGACATATCCATGATTTTATATGAGTGTTGGATAATTATTTTGGATATGTTGAATATCCATGATTGAAAGTAAATAAGTTGATAAATGGAAAAAGGGTCCAACACCTTTAATAAACCCTTAAGTTAAAGTAAGTTGAAAATTGGGAAAACAAGATCCAAATTTTATGAAACTTTACAGCTAAATAGTACACATCCTAAGCTTTAAAAGGAGCCATAGTTTGCCTAATTTGGATTTGTACATAAAAAGTTATGTATTTTCAAAATTTGAAGAAAATATGGAAAAATGCTGGAAAATCCGAAAATGATAGTGTAAATTGATGCAATAAACTGTATCAATTGAGCCATATTTTGGCCAAACGAGTATTTTTGACATGTAGAGGATTGTATAAGCGTCAATTGGAGACTTGAACCACTTAATTTGGATTTCTCTAGAATTAGTTATGATTTTTCAAATTTGGTGTAAATTTCAGAATTTGTACCAAGTGAATAGTGAAAATGAATAGTAATACGAGAAAAGTTTTTAAATTTCACTTGGTTCACTAATTCTAAACTTTGGAGGGTATTTAAGTGGTTTATATATGATCTCCAATGGATATGAAAGGGTAATGAAAAGTGTCGTGACACTGTCTCTCTGCTATCTTGCTCCAGGGAAAGGAGAAGGAAAATGAAGATGATGAATACGAATGAGGAAGCTGAGGGCATAGGCTTTAATGCCTCAGTCTTGTGTGTGGCACATGTGTGGGGAGTGAATTTACCAATTTGCTCTCCACACTTTTTTTTTTCTTTTTACCATCTGACCCCTTTTTTTTTTATAAATGTAAATCCACTATGCCATAAAACACTCCCATGAGTAACTTTTCCCTTAAATTTGACCCTCAGTATGAGAAGTAATTCTCCTAATAAATTTTTGGGCAATTTACTATTTTTCTCAAATTTTCTTAAAGATAAAATAATTCTCTAAAATAACTTTTGCCCAAAAATTTATTTATACTTATCCAAAAATTTTGTAATTGGCTTCCCAGAGTCTCAATTACATTTCACATCACATTGGTCAAGATTTGGGATGTTACACAAATGATCAAGGAATGTGATTATGCATGTATGTGAAGGTAGAAGTTGAAAAATCACATTTTCCCCAATTTTTGGAAAAATTTCGTGCTGCAGGGGAAGTGATAGAAAAAGAGTGATTTTGGTGATTTTGATGCTTCCAATGGATTTAGAAGGCAAAATTGTGTAGGGTATAAGTGAGGAAACAATTTTGGAAGCATTTGAATCAATTTTGACAAAGTTAAGGGCTTTAGGACCCTTAAAGTTCAAGAGAGATTTTAGTGAGGTTTTGAATGTTATAATGCATGGTTTATGGCTTATTATTGATGCCAAATGCATTATGCTATGTGTAGGAAGTTAAGTTGCAAAGGGAAGTTTCTAAAGAGCAAGAAGCAAGTCACCAAAGTTAAGTGAAAAGCTAAGGACTTAAGGTAGCAAAGTTACTAATTTTTACATTAATATTGTCATTGGTTGTTGTTTATTTATTGTGCTATTTTGCATGCTATTTGTATGCTATGTGAACATGTGAAGCTGTGTTTTTGACATGCCATGGCTATATGCAAAGTGTTTTCAAAGTGCATCATGAAATGTTCATGCATAGCTAGATAGAAAATAAATGATAATCATGCATGTTAATGTATGTATTAGTGACTTTTGCTATTGAGATTCCAAGATTCTCATTCTCCCCAAAAATATAACCTTCTAGGTTAAAGCTCAAGCAAAGTCAAGCAAGGAAGGAAGAAACTTAGGGGGGGAGATTTGATCTCAAATTGAAAGAAGATGCATGCTTGTGATATAAAACATGTATATGTAGAATTTTGTTAAATTATGGGAATATGTATGATGAACTCCTATAATGCCAAACATGTTATATGTGCTGTACAAATATGTCAAGCATGCTAGTTCATTATGTCATGATGATAAATGCATAGAGGAAATAAATAAGCATGCTAAAGCAAAGTCAAAGGGTCCAACACCCTTAATAATGGTCCAATTTGAGGTAGTGATGAACCTGAGAAAACCAAATCTAAATGACTTGAAATTTTCCAGTTAAATATTTCTCATGGCAAGCTTTAAAATGAGCCTAAGTTTGCTAAATTTGGAGGTTTGTACAAAAAGTTATGATGGTCCAAAGTTGGAGGAAAAATCTGGAAAAAGGAAGATGACCAAATGAACAGTGTTTATTCACATAATAAACTGTATTAATTGGTCAAGAAATTGGACAAATGGATATTTGTTTCCTGTAGGGAACTCAACAATCTTCATTTAGGGACTTGAACCACTTAATTTCGAGTTTTCTAGAATTAGTTATGAATTTTCAAAGTTGGCCAAAAATCTGAAATTTACCAAGTGAATAGTAATTTTTACAAAGTTTTAAAATTTCACTTGGTTTGCTAATTCTAAGAATTGGAAGGCCTTAAAGTGGTTTATAATTGGTCTCTAAAATAAAATAAAGTAACCTAAGTAAGGCGTTACAGCATGGAGGTTTGGTAAGTGCTTGATGAGCATTTTGTTAAATGTTGTAAATACCCATAAGGGTTTATGCGTGGTTTATCTATGGTAGCATGTGTAGTGGTAGATTTATTCTCAAGCATGCTAGAATATATCCAAATGCTCCAAAGGCATTGATATTGTAAGTTAAAGCAACCATATCTCAATTGTACCAAGTATGACCAAAAAGGGGGATAAAAGTCAACAAAAGTAGACTTAAAGTTGACTGATTTGTTTTGAGGCAATCGAGTGAATTAGGATGTGATATTTTACCAGAAAATAGATATGATTTTTCCCTTTAAAATGAATGGTGATTTGTCCAAATCCGATAACCGCGCTAAGAGATATGCCCTTCCAAAGTGGAGAAAAAATACTGGAAAAATAGAAAATAACCAAATGAACAATAACTTTTAAACTTAAAACTAGGCATGATTTTGAAGTAAACGCATCTAGAACTTATTTTTTCTCTCAATTTTATCTAGTTATCTTCCCATAAAATTTAGAATCACTCAATTTTTATTTTTCTACAATTAATTATAATTTTTTAAAGTTAAGTCCATTTTTAAAAGGTTATGAATAGAAATCTGAAAAAAAAAAAAAATTTCAACCTTCACTTTTCACTAGTTATGGCCAACTAAAGTGATTTCAAATACTTCTATTAGAATATGTTAATGGGATAAAATCAAGGGTGTTACAAGAACACACCTCCTACCTCTACGTTTCGGATGCAAATGGGGATGAAGGAGAGCTTTGCAGTATTTATAAACCCCGACTGTCCTTACTCGCTTGCTCACTCTCTCTTTCACTCCTTCCTTTCCTTCCTCCTTTCTTCCTTTTGATTTTTCTCTCTCCTTTTCTTATCCTTTTCTTCTTCCTCTTTTTCTTCATGCGCTGACACGTGTCTCCTCTTTTTTCTTCGTTTGTCTTTTTCTTTCCTTCTTCCGCCACCTTGTTGACATATTTTTTTTACCTTTCTTTTTTGTTTTTTTTTTCCTTTTCCAATAAGTACAAAATGCTATAAAATATTTCAATAAATAATTTTTCCTTGAATTTGATCCTTAATATGTAAAATAAGTCTTCTGGTAAACTTTTGAATATTTATTTTTCTCAAATTTCCTTAAAAATAAAATTATTTTCTAAAATAACTTTTGACTCAAAATTTATTTATACTTATCCAAAATTTTGTAATTAGCTTTCTAAAGCATAAATTACATTTTATATCACATATGTCAAATTTTGGGATGTTACAGTGGATACCCTTGTCTCCCTACCGATTCAAATTCGTGACTTCATGAATGATTGGGCCACAAGTCGGCGGATTGGAGTCATCACGAGTACCCCAGAAAATATTAAAGAAGTTATATGAGTAAGCGAGGTCCAAGGAATAATTATCACAAACCTCCAAACAAAGTACTTTGACATTAAAATAGTATCCTTGTTACACACATATATTAGTGCATATGGATACTTAATTTCGTGGGTTCAAGTTTTTGGTCCTTCTGAGGCAGATGGCACTTGTGATGTTGCGGTTAGGGGCTGGAACCTTGATAAACATAAACAACATAAACATAGACATCAACATAGGACCAATAATTACGGGTACTGAGATAATGGTAAGGAAGGCGATTGGCAAGCCAAGAATTATATAAGGTATTAAAGAGTGGCCAGAGAGCATGTGACAAGATCCACAAACAGAGCATTGAGGTCAACATGCATAAAATAGCAATGTGAAGCATGAATGGAACGCATTTCCAAAAGTGAAGAGACTGATAAGGGAAAGCGAGCATGCCCAAGAAGGAGATGAGATGTGAAAAGTATAATAATAATAATAGTGCTTTATAAACTAACATATTAGAATGTCCATAAATTATGCCCTTCTATTTGCATGGGTTGCTTGCCAGAGGCATATTTGTATATTATTCGCGACATATCTTTATTGGAAGCATGCTGAATAAGTTCATTCATTATATCAAGTGAACATGTGTGCTTCTTCGTTTAACACCCTTCATTTAGACAACATATTGTATATTCAAAAGCGTTATGATTCAGGCGAATAAATAATTAAAGCTTATAAATTAAAAACTTTCATCTTGATCATTGGGTTACTATTCATTTGGTATTTTCAGATTTTCAGTCTAACTTTAAAAAATCATAACTAATCCTAGAAAAAATCATATGAGGGTGCTTTAAAATTCTTTTGAAAGCTCATGTAGTCCTTTACATGAAAAAAATATGATCTTGGCCATAAAATATGGCATTTAATACAGTTTATTAATTTACTAAGCCCTCTTTGTTTTACCAACACACTTTGTGCCTCAATTTTAAAAATTCATAACTTAATTTATAGAGCTTCAATTAACCTCATTTAGGACTTCATGGAAAGCCTCATGTGTCTATTTCGTCCATAAAAATTATCATGAGCAATAGAGATCATTTACTCTACTTTAATGAATCAAACATCAATCGTACCCTGAAAATTTCTCAATCTGGACAGTCATGATCATGCATATTAAAATCATACTTTCAAGGTCATAATTAGGCATACAATCACTTATCATTCATCAATATATATCATATGTACATGCCAAGGCCTCATATTGAATTTACAAAACTTATAATTTATATACATTTAATAACTTGCAGCAAAATAATACCATAGAAGCTTATCTCTCTTGTTTTACTTACACTTTTGCCTCTTGTATTCACTTTTTTCTTGGAAGCTTGTAACCTAGCATCGTTAGTTATTGATGGGTGAGATTCAAAGAATCCCAGTAGCAAACAATTACCATTCAAACAGTCAAGTTATACTTCCATCATTTACTAATTAACAAGTAGCATTGCCAAGACTTATACATAACAAGAACATGCATTTAAAATATATAATTGTCAATCATGGCCATGAAACAATTCAATGAGTCATTCACATGTTCAAGATAAAATAACTATTCAACTCATGGCAAGCTAGGAAGCATAACAAAATATAAACACAACTTAAATGCAAGAATGGGTAAAGTTGCTACCTTTGAGCTTTATTAGCTTTCTCTTGCTTTTCTTAATTCTTTTTCCTACCATATTAGGAGCTTCTTTGATTAAGCTTCCATTCTCACTTCCATAGTGTCCAATGGTCCTAGATAAATATTTCACATCAATTATTGAGCTCGTTAGGATCATGGAAATCACTAACACCTCATAACTCAATTAACTTCTCAATGGTGATCTAAAGGAACCTTTAAACATTCCTTCCAACACTTTTTAAATTGATTTACCAGCTTTTAACAATCATATTTACATTTTCATGACATCATTCTACCTGAAACGTGTGTAAATATATACATATATTGTTGTGTGACCATTACAACGTTTCCAAGAATCCTCTTATACCTTTACAAAACAATGGCAACTCTTTATTCCCTCAATACTCCACAATCAGTTCAGCTTTTCTCTTCCAAAGTTGAGCAATAACAGCCACATAAATTATTAATAAAGAACATCAACACAATCTTAATAATTTAAATTACTGCTCTAACATTCTAGTATATATGTACGCTCACCATGCATATATCTATATATTTGTATGTATCTATCATTAAGCTTCCCATTTTTAACCATCCATCACTTTCATTCAATTTTTGTCAAACAATGACAAAAATGTAATCTTGGACCAAGTCATTAAATTTTAGAAATGATCCCATGACTATTCTTTTCTATTGGAAACTCATGATGACAACTTTAAGGAAACAGCTCAATAATTCTGTCCCAAAAACTCCTCTTCGCATGAAAATTTCTCCAAACACCTTGACACTATTAATTATCCAAGCCAATACAAAGAGCACTTTAATATCTCATCTGAAAAGCATTTTAATGTTCCATTTCTAATATCCTTCTGTTATTTCATTGAATTTTTTTGCCAAACAGTGGCAAAACTTACTCTTGAACCATTTAATCCTTTAAGGAACAATTCCTTAACTCATAATCTCAAATTCCAATTTATAGAGTACATATATACATATACACATTCACAGCCAATGCATGTACGTATTTGTGTGTGTGTATATATCTATATCTTACTTCCTCTTTGGTTCCAATGCTTTTTCATATGCTTATGGATATATATACATTTTAAAATACGTACACAGTCACGGATACATGTTTATATATGCTTCCAGTTTATAGATTATATATATATGCCCTTACACAGATGCACATACGTGTGTATATATGTATATATTTCATTCATACGTTGGCCTTAAATCATCCAAACCATGACCCCTGTTTCAGTTTCAACAAACCCAGCAACATAAATGGACCTTCCGCAGCACATATTATTTCTAAAGCACCAGCATATAGCTTATATCCAAGGTGTCTTGCGTTTTAAACTAGTAAATAAGAGAGAGAGAAAAAAATGATCTATGTTCACACCAGCAACAATCCGAGACCCAGAGCTTTAGAGACAATGAAATATCTTACATGCATCATTTTATTTTTACTTCTAGCAGCTTATGAACACTCACTACTCATCCATCATCATTATTCAACATGAAATCGAAGCTCAGAGTCCATCCTTCAGAGGATAGAGAAACACAACACAGCGAAACAATAAAAACCTGAAGAACCATCACATGTAAATCATTATCCAGCTCGTAGAGACACGAATCCGAGCATCCATTAAGCTAATCAGTGAAATTACTCCAATTTACCTCTGATTTCTTGACTTATTCTAAGCTCAGAATTCACCCCCAAAACACAACCAGAGACGAAAATATAGGAGCAAGACTTACTTGAGTTAAAATCTGTAGCTGCACGTGCTTCTCCAGCTACCTCTCCGGTGAGAACCTCACCATCGCTGTGTCTCTCTCTTTCTCGATGTCTCCCGCTGTTCTGGCTCCACAAAAAGATGAAGGCGGGAAGGAATGAATGAGGGGGCTGAGGGCAGGGGCTGAGGGCATGAGGGAAGAGAGAATTTAATAAGCTGTTACATGTGTGGCATGTGTGGAGAGGTAGGAAATAACTATTTTACCCTTCTAATGTCCATTCTTTGTAAAATGGTCCTTTGTTCATTATAATAAAATCCCAAAATTTCTCAAATTAAATCCTTCATATTAAATGGAAATTTTCTTTCTCAATTTGATTCTCTAGCTCATAAATTAATTTCTCAAAAGTTATTGCCTAAAATTTATCTCCTTCCTATTTTTCTTAAACTTCTCCGAAAATAGGAATAATTTCCCAAAATAACTTTTGACCCTATAATTTGCTTTTGAGGCATCTTTATTTTCTCAATAGCTTATCAAGGCCTCAATTATATCTTATAAACTCTAGCCAAAATTTCGGGATATTACAATTCTCCCCCCATAAAATAAATTTCATCCTCGAAATTTGAATCATACATTATGTCATAAACTTAGGATTTAGCTTCTCATATCATTCTTGGTGAACTAATTCACCTTACTAAGAAGCTTATTAAGAAGAACATGCTTACTGTTACTAATACATTCTCCTTTCAAACTTGCTCCTCTGTGCTTTTTTTTTTTCTGCCAAATCTTAGCTTAATTTTCTATCTTTTGCATAAACAATACCCTCTTATTTTGGGTATTTTGTCTTAACTTCTCACATTCCTTCTTTTACGCAAATTTATTGATAAAAGTACCATAGCAATATGCTTATCATTATGGTATTATATTGTACCATGCATACCGGTTTAACATTCTTTGGCTTCTTCTTTAGTTTTACATGGCCTTTCCTTTTCTTTCTAGCTTTCATTGGCATTTTTAACTTTACCTTGGGGGTTTTATCTCTTTATACTCAGTGAATTCGTATGATGTCCAGGGCTCTTTCTATTCCTCTTACATTCTTCTCTTATGCTTAGCTTTCCCAACTATATCTTGTTCAAGACTTGTAACTCTACACTATGATTACTCTTTCTTTCCTCTATTAACAAATGAAATGAGCTCATCTTAATTAACAACTGGACTATCTGAAGAATAGTTAAGGGTACTCTCTCTGTACTAGTTAACCAATCTGTGGAGGTCTCTATATCTTGAACCCATCCTTAGTCATTATCTTCCCAACACTGTACACTTACTCTTATGGCTCAATAACTTTCTTCTAGGTCTACTGCGACCATGAGATCTAACTACGATCCCACTAAACCTCTCCTTTGGATCTACTATTATCCTAAGGTCTACTGTTCCTTTTGAGCCATCTTAGGTCTATTGTGACCCTTCAGAATCTATTGCGATTCCGTTGTACAGCATTAGGATCTCTAAAAAACTCTAGACCAAAGGATTGAGTTACAAAATCACTCACCTCCACTGTGTTGGTAACGGTACTGATAATTCCCTAAGACTAATCATAGATGCCAACATTGCCCTTTTAGGCCTCGCTCATTCCTCCTTGTCACACTAGAATCATTTCTTTACATCTCATACTTCTTTACTTTTTCATTTTCCTTAGGCAATCTCACTATTTCTATCTATATACTTTATTAACTCTCTATGATACTCATTCATCAACATGGCCATTGGGTAAAGTGTCATACTTATGCCACACTTGTCTGCCTTTGCTAGGAATCTCACCTACATAGATTTTAGATGATATGGGGAGAGATCTCATAATACTTCCTCATACCTCTTGAAGGTGCCTTCCTTGTCTAAAGGCTTAGGTCGCCACTATGCCCCTGTACTAAGGCATTGACTCACTCCCCAACATGGCTTGCTTAACTTTGAGCCATTACTCTCTAGTAGGGGAGTCTCTTAACTTCGACTCATACCCCTAGGGGAGTCTCTTTAACTCTGAGCTGGTGGCTACCTATATTTCCTCATGAGAATTTACATCTATCATTGCTATCCCTCTACCCATCTCATCTATTCATTGTGGCATGACATACTTAGATCAACTATTGCCATAATATTCAGCTGCTTTTGCAATAGCAACTATATAGTAGTATGATAGTGGCACTTATCACGCTACTATAAGAGTGACTTTGCATTTACATGGTAGCATAAGAGAATTTCCTTTAAACCCTCTTTTGTATCATGCTAGACTCAGAGAATATCTGATCCCAACATTTCACTGGGCCACCATTTACTTTATACTTTCATTAGAGTAAGGTCAACTCCACTCTACCTTGCCTTGACTGTTTACTATTCATCTTGTGGAGGGCATGTTGCGTGAATTAAAGCAATATCAACTCTACCATCGAGTCTCACTTTCTCTCTCTCTCTCTCTCTCTCTCTGTTTTTTTGGAGGATGTGCTTCTTCTATTATAGCAACATCAACTCTGCTTGTTGAGTCTCGACTGTCTTTCCTTCAAAGGACCTGTTTCCCATTCTCTTGGAAATTTACTTCATGGTCAAAACCTTTCTCATACTAAGTCTAGCAATAAGTTATTTCTAGAATTTTAGAAAAACTCTTAATACTTACCATAACTCTTCCATCATCCTACTGCTATCGAATCCTTATGTAAAACTTATTCTTCTAGATTCATTATTGGCTTAATTACTCTCATATATTTAGGAACCTCATGGACATCATGGGTACACTACTAGCCCCAAACCTTACTGAGTAGCAAATTATCATAGGGAACATATTCTTTTAACTATATCATTTATTGGCATAACGATATTCTTTATCTAGTTTCCTTCATCATCTACTCCAAGGAATTCACTAGGGCTAGCTAACTCTTATTCTCACTAACCTTTCATATAATTGGCCATTTCTCATCAAATAGTTACTTACTTATCATAATGCCAATAATAATCATACACAACATACATAAATCATTCTTCTATCATATTACCTTGCCTCATAACTATTATCTTTCTCAGGCCACATTCCTTTTACCATACCTTTTGGACTTTCAGACACTGATCTATTTTTGTAGCCAATTCATTCACTATCTTTTCTATGCCAACTTGTTGCATCTCAGGATTTAACAATCCTTACTGTTTTGGGTTATCACTATAATGTTTCCGAGAGAGAACTTATCATCTTATATTCTTTGCATCTTTCTTACTATTGTAGTACCCAAATAATTTAAGGGATTTCACCCCTGTAATATTCTTAGCTCATTTTCTCTCTTTCGTTTTGGGGAAAGGCTTACTCCGCATGCCCCACTTTTACTGCTTTCTTTCTTGTGGGAAAATTTAGGGAGCACACAATAATTTCCCATTGGAGCATCTATCCCCCCTTATCCCTGTCTATCAGGGATTTGCTTTCCTTCCTGTCTATCAGGAAGTAGCTCACCTTTTACTAGGGCGATCTATCTTATTTTATCCCTGTCTATCAAGGAGTAGCTTGCCTTTTGCTAGGGCTATTTTGGCATCGGAGGGTCACCACCAAAACCTGGAGAGATACTTCCTTGCTAAAGCTTTTCTCTGGCCTACTTTCTATTGGGCACTTCCTCTTCTCAATATATTGCAACGTACTATGTCCCATTTAGGGAAACCTCTCTCGACTTTCGTAGTCGCTTAGTAGTGACATTTGGTAATGAGAACTTCATTTCTCTATT
>QFDD01000388.1:0-49291 GCA_006871305.1 Vachellia collinsii | reverse complement strand
TTTTTGCCACTTTCGAGGTAACATTGCTCCTAAAAAAACTTCCTGACACCCAACGCAACTTCATGGGTGCTTCCAGGGCAAATTTTCCCTTTAACCCTTAAAAATTCTATATGCTTTACTTCTATTTGAATAACCAAGAAATAAACCTTCATCAGATCTAGGATTGAATTTACCGATATTTTCCTTCCCATTGTTGTGAATGCCCAAAGATGTAAAGATGAGACAAATTTGGCTTTCTTCCTTTGTATAGCTCGTAGGGAGTTTTTCCCATAGATGATCTTATGTAAGCCCCGTTGGAGATGTAGCATGTTGTGTTGATTGCATCAGCCCAAAAGACCTGAGACATTTGTTTTTCTATCATCATTGCCCGTGCCATGTTTGTGAGAAGTCTGTTCTTCCTTTCTGCAACTCCATTTTGTTGTGGGGTTCTTGGTGCTGAGAAGTTGTGGTTGATTCATTTGCTTTCACAGTAAGTTGTAAAATCTCCATTTTCAAATTCTCCTCCATGATCAGTCCTGATTGACACAATAGACACACCTTTCTCATTTTGGACCTTCTTGGTAAACACAACGAATAACTCAAATGTTTCATTTTTAGATGATAGAAACATAGCCCAAGTGAATCTAGAAACATCATCAACTATAACAAGTGTATAAGGGTTTCCACCAAGACTTTTTGCTCCTGCTGGTCCCATTAAATCCATGTGAAGGAGTTCATGAGGTCTTCTAGTTGAAATTTCATTTTTTGATTTAAAAGAAGATTTGTTCTGTTTTCCTATTTGGCATACATCACAGATCAAATCATTTTTTACTTTGAGTTTTGGAATACCTTGAACTAAATCATGTTTGATCAATTTGTCAAGTTGATTCATGTTAACATGAGCCAAACATTTATGCCATAGATAACTCTCATTAGCTTGACTAATAAAACATGAATTTGCAAGTGAATTTTCTAAATCAAGTGTGAAGTAGTTACCATCCTGGGTGCTCTTAGCTGAATGTTTAGTCTTTCTTTATCAATGGCTAAGTCCTTCTTGTTGACGATAAAACATTATTGTGAATCAAAGATAACCCAGTTATCTCTGTAGGTGCTCTAACTTACACTCAGCATATTATGACATAGCCCTTCAATATGATAAACATCTTTGACTGGTATTCCACTAGTATTTCCAATTTTACCAATTCGAGTGATTTTCCCTGATAAATTACATGGCACTGTAGGTTCACACAAGTTCTTTATCAAGAAGGAATGTATGCTTGAATGCTTCTTTGGTACAGAAAGTAGGCTTCTAGTTTGTAGGTTCACACAAGTATTATGACATAGCCCTTCTATATGATAAACATCTTTGACTGGTATTCCACTAGTATTTCCAATTTTACCAATTCCAGTTATTTTCCTTGATAAATTACATGGCACTGTAGGTTCACACAAGTTCTTTCTCAAGAAGGAATGTATGCTTGAATGCTTCTTTGGTAAAGAAAGCAGGCTTCTAGTTTGTTTGTGATTAGCTTTTAGAAAGTGATTGTACGCAATTTGAAGTAAGTATGTGTTTAGCAAACACTTTTCAAACCATGGTTTTGGTAAAATTCATGATTTCAAAAACAGAATAGACAAATACTCACCAAAATCAAGAATATCTTTTAGCATTTAAAATCATAGTTTTGAGTTAGTCACACAAACACTTTCAAATTTTCATGAATAGCTTTTAATCATCAAAATTATGGTTTGAGATTTGAAAATCATAGTTTTTCAGAAGTTGTTTTTTTTTTACTTTTTGAAAAGTTTTTTCTCAATATTTATTCTATAAAATCACTTTTATCACTTTTTTAAAAGATATTTTTCAAAAGCTAATTCAAAGGCATACTTTTAAATTTTAAATTAAATATTCATTAAGCATGAGGAAATTATTCCAAAAGATAATAAAATTGTCTCAGTTGATATCTGTGTGTTAGTCAGTCTCTGCCATCACTATCTCTTTTCTTATACTTTTGGTAGCCTTTATCATCAAATTAAATTATTTTTCGTGTTACAGTGTATTTAACACCATTAACTATATTTTTGAAAGTATAACAAACACCCTCTATTATTTTGAATGAAGGAGGATATATTGATTAAACAAAAACTTTACATCAGAGTAAAAGTCAAAATAGATCAACCTTAGTTAGCCGTGTGCATTAGCAAAAAATTAGAGTGTTCCTAGCTCTAAGTGTGTGTTCAGTGAGTACATTTATAGAATGTGCAATGGTCTCAGACTCTAAACGTTGGTCTTCAAAAATCCGACGGTTGCGGACATTTCATAACTTTCGACAAAGTAAACCAAATTGAATCCTGTACTATTTAATCACCCTATACTATTTGAAACCATTGCACATTATGTAAATGTACTCACTAAACACACATTTAGAGCTACTAACGCTCCAAGTTTTTGCTAATGTACACAACTAACTAAGGCTAATCTATTTTGACTTTTATCTAAAGTTTTTGTTTAATCAATATATCCTACTTCATTCAAAATAGTACAGGGTGTTTGTTATACTTTCAAAAATATAGTTAATTAATCGTACAATTTTACACCTACACGGTTAAAAATGAAACAATCCACCTTCCATTAAAAAAAAGCACATTCTCCACCAAAAACTATATGTTTCGTTCTTCATCCTTGTCTCTACTAATCTGAGCAACGCGGGCATCTGCCTCTTCAATAAAAAGATCACCAAAGCAAAAATAACCCGATGGCTTTGAAAGTGGACAGGTTAGAAATTTATGGGTTCAGATTTTCTTTGAAAGCAATTTTTTTATATACGACGAAGAGGGAAATACAAACACTAACTAACCAGTATCAAGAGGAGCATTACGCTCCTTGCTAATCAGTTCAGTCTATTTTACTAAGGGGTTTACGATAGGATGGAAACTTGTGGCCATGTTAAGTGGTTTGCCACTATGTTTGCTCTATGCAATATATGATACAGTATTCACCTCAAAAACCCAATCTCGCTCTAGCATCAGTAATGATGATTTTAGCATCTGGGTGAATGCTGATATCTTCTTCACCCATTAATCATACTACTTCAGATGCACATGAATCACAATTTTAACTGTGAAGTAGAGGCACAAAATTTCGAACATGATACACAGAATACCAGTACCGACGTTCGCCCTCAAACTTCATCATCCACCGTTCATCACACCTCCACCACAATTTCCAAGCTATTATTGTCATCTCGGTCGCACTGACGATGCATTTCATCATATATGAGCAAGTGGGTGTTCTGAGAGTCTATGCATTTCTTCAACTCCATTAGTACCAATGATGGCTCATCGTCCCTTCTTCAAAGTTCGCTTTCTTTCTTCTCCGGTGATGTTAGCCGTCTGATGTTGGTGACAGTCGACACAACTGATTTACCCCTAATTCTCCTTCAATTTACATTGTTGCTTGTGTTCTATGGTAATGAGGACGTTAATGCTATGTTTACTTTGGCTCCGGAAGAAGAAAAGTTGGAAGGAAAGAAAATAGAAAGAGAGAACATGTGAAGATGATAAAATTGGAGAGAAAATAATTCACTTATCATATTTAAATGGACGAAAGAAAATAAAAAAGAAAAAAATGGGTAAATAGTAGAATGAGTAAAATATCATTAAATAAAAACATTTTAATAAATAGTTGAATAATGAAAGTATAGTTAAAAATTATCAAGTATAATATCAAATTAAATATGATAATGAAAAATTATATTAACCTTAATATCATTAAATAATTTAAGGAAAATTAATCTTTTGGTCCTTCAATTAATAACACACTTATAATTCAGTTCCTCAATTATGACTCGGTGTAACTTAGTACCCTAGTATTTTAATTTTATTTTTAAATGGTCATTAGCATCCATAAGTTAGTTTATCTCATAACTTATACATCCTACATGGCAAAAAAAGTTATTAATGACATTAATATTTGTTTAGAGGCTGCCAAGTCAGGCAAAGAAATAAAATGAAATTAAAAAATGTTTTCAATTGAGTAGGGTTTGCAAAAAAGAAGCGATTGAAGGTAATGATCTTAAATCGTTGGGTGAAAGAGTAAGAGAGAGAAAGTAGAGAGAGAGGCTCTGTGTGTTTCCTTGTGTGTGTGAAGTTACCCACCTCCTCGTACGCAGCCTCCAGATCGTTCCTTGGATGGTCTTAAGGAGTAGCTACAGGGACCCATCCAAGTTTCCAAGATTGAAAGAGAGTTTCTTGAAAGGGAACACTAAGGCCATGAAAGGGGCCTCTAACGATCTGAATAGCAGGAAAGAAGGTGCTGGTAAGACTAAAGTTCTACAAAAAGAAGGAGAGTTTTCAGGAAAGTCATCGATGCAACCAAGGTCAGAAGACTAGATAGAGGATTAGGATACTCCAACACCTACTAGTGAGAAGGTCACGCTATCCTATCAGGAAGCTCTAAAACCTGTAGCTTCATCAAGTGCAGGAGAAGAAGAGGACCCGTTAACTGAGGATGAAGATTGGGATGGAAACCTCCTACTACCAGAGGAAGATTCCTTAAAGTGGGGCATCTAGGTGACGGACACTAAGAAAGGGCCGAGTATTGAGTTCTTAGAAGAGGAGAAGCAAAGACTTGAGAGACACTGGCAACAGTCTCTTACCCTTAAGATTTTAGGTGGTAATGTTGGTTTCATGTTGCTAGATAGACGTGTCCAGCAAATGTGGGGTAGAGGAGGGAAGGTCAACCTCTGTATGATTGGGAACGGATATATGGTAGCCACCTTCCAATGTTTGGACGACTATTTCATTGCTCTCGAGGGGGGCCTTGGATAGTTCAAAACCATTATCTGATGGTACAAACTTGGAAAATAAATTTCAATCCCTGGGACCAAGTAATCCAGAGAGTTGCCATTTAGGTTCAGCTCCCTGGTTTGCCAGAAGATTACTATGACAAAAAATTCTTCTTTCACTTGGGCAACAAAATAGGAAGGGCGATAAAAGTTGATGAGATGACATTGACGAGGGCTAGTACAATGTTTGCTCGACTGTGTGTAGAGGTGGACCTCAATGCACCACTCTTACCATCCTATTCGGTCAACGGGAACAACCTGAAAATCGAATATGAAGGCCTTAATCTATTATGTTTTCATTATGCGAGGTTTGGGTACAATGCTGATCACTGCCCACTAAAGAAGCATGGAGATGGTAAACAATAGGAGAAGAGCAGAGTTGATGGTAATATGGTAGTCAGAGAAGGAGATACATCAAACAGCCCAGTGAGTTCATAAAAAAATGTTTATGGGTCATGGATGCTGGTTAAGGAGTCAAAGTGTAGCAGGTGACCTTTGACAAATGGAGGGAAGACTGTGGGGGATCAGAAAAGGTCAGAGGTCAAATATTACTTAGGAAAGGCAGGTGGTCAAGGTTATCGATTTTGGGAACAAAGGAAGAAATGGGTAAAAGTGATGGGAAAGAGCAGAGGGAAGAGCACCCTTGAGGAATATTTCTAATACCCCAGTAGAGGATATCACCAAAGTGGTGGTTGTGGCTCCAAGTTTAAAGCAAGTTGGGGGAGTAGGCCGTCAAGTAGCAGAAGGGAAGAGAAAAGACAAGTAGAAGAGAAGTGTGGAAACAGGGAGGAAATGTGGAAAAAAGAAAATAAAAAAGAGATGAGGGAAGGAAGAAAGGAACATAGGAAGGAGATATTAATTGAGGCATCAAAAAAGGCACAAATAGGAGGCAGAGAGGGCAATCAACTGGATGAAAAGGACCTAGATGAAGCGGGCCATTACAATTGTCAACCAATAGGGCCCAGAATGTGGATCATGAATAGGAAGAAGTTGGGGGGGAAATGGGCCTAATTAAAAATGATCAATCTGGGCCAAAGATGGAAGCATGGATGGAGACTCAAGGGATGGCCAGAATGGACATGGAGTTGGATGCATGCACCCAAATTAAAAAAGAACCAAAGAATGTTAAGGATATCCACCCAGGTACAAGCTAAATGAACGTGATGGTTGAGGAGATGTAACCATTGGACCCAACTGAATTCAAAGGAATGATAGGCCTATCAGATGTGGAGAAACTTCTTGATGAAGCAAAGGAGGAGACCTCTCGGGGCAGACTAGAGAGAAGGAGAAGCTGAACCTTAGATTTCTCTATAATGAGGAGAATCCAATAAGGTACTTGTAACGTGTTTAATCAAACCTCTGTGTTTATGATTTTAGTTTGGAATACTTACGGGACTACCAAAAGTGCTTTTGATAATGTCATAAGAGAATTTAAGAGAAGATTTAATCCAAAAGTTGTAGTTTTGTTGGAAACTAGATGTAGTAGAGGTATGGCACAAAAAGCAATTCAACGAATGGGGTTCACAAAGCAAGTGTTGTTTGAGGCAAGAGGTATGACTAGGGGGAATCTGGATATTATGGAATGATGACGAGATTGAGATCCATGAGTTGGAAAGACACCATCAATTCTTACATTGTGAAGTTGTAGGTATGGGACAAGGCAAATGGTTATTCACGGTAGTGTTTGCGAGCCCAAGGGATCAGGAAAGGAAAGAGCTTTGGGAAATGTTGAAAGGAATATCTAGCCAAATTACTAGTCCTTGGTTACTCATTGGGGACCTTAATGACATACAAGGTGCAGATGAACAGCGAGGAGGGAAAAAATTAAAGGAGAAGAAATGCCAACATTTTTGGAACAACATTAATAGGTGCCATTTAATGGATCTAGAAGCTGAAGGGCCCAAGTACACTTGGAAGGGTCATGTAATCATGCCCGTCAGCATCTCCAAAAATCATTGTACAAAAAACCAGATCGGACCGGTCGGTTCAGACCGAAAATCGGTGCACCGGCCACTAATCCGGTCTAGTTGGCCATTTGAACCGGTGACCGGTTCAAACCGTTCAAACCGGTGTTGAACCGGTCAAACCTACTAAACCGGTTGAACCAGTTCACCTCCTTTTTTAAAAAAAAAAAAAATTAAAAGTTAGAAACAATGAAAAAGGGGGAATCAAACTGTGATAATGTGGTTCATTAATTTTTTTTAAAAATATGGTAACAAGATGAGTCTTTAATTTTTTGTTTTCTATTTAAACAAATTTATGCATGAGGATATAAAATAAAATTAATTCATTTTATCCCATTTTTTATCACTGATATTTAATTAAACTCTAAAAATTTAAAATATGGGTAAAATAAAAAAATATTATAGGCTTTATCTATTAATTTTTTTGAAAATAAAATATATTCTATTAAATTATATTATTTTAAATAGCTGGTCTAACTCCGGCTTGAACCCGGTTTGAACCATCAACCCTTAAACCACAGCCTCACTCTGTTCAATGCCCGGTCCGGTTTTTTGAACCTTGCCAAAAACGATTGGATCGAGCCCTTTGTAATATTGATTAGAGGAATAAGTTTGGGGAAGCCTAAGTGAGAGTGGTCCCTCGTGTTGAATCTGATCACCACCCGCTTCTTATTCACCTAGAAGAGGAGAAAAGGTCTTTCAAAAAGAGACCGTTCCGTTTTGAGGCTGCATGGATGAGCCATGAGGAATTCAAGCCTCTTTTAACAAGAATCTGGATTGGGAACAGAGAAATCAGAGAAGAACTAAGGAACCTTGAAGAGAATCTTAGGTAGTAGACTATCCATTCATTTGGACATCTTGGCAAGTAGAAGAAACAACTCCTCCGAAGAATAGTAGGAATTCAAAGGAAGCTTCAAGGACTTTCTGACTTAGGTCTGGAGAGCTTAGAGGAACAATTATATGATGAACTTGAAGACATCCTTGCACAAGAGAAAGCTCTATGGTTTCAAAAGTCTCGTACAAAGTGGCTTCAGGATGGGGACATGAATACATCCTTCTATCACTCAAAGACCAAGATATAGAGAAGGGAAAATCAGGTAGTGACACTTAAAAATGATGATAATGTGTGGATAGAAGGGAAACATGAGATGGGATCTATGGTTAATGATTTTTTTAGAGTCTATTTTGTGAAGAGGAAAATAATAGGCACTAAACGGTAACTTGGCACTCATGGCCTATGTCTCATAAGATAGGTGGGACTCTATTTGCAGAGACTTAAATCAGGAAGAAATTAGAGAGGCCATGTTTTCCATTGGTGGGATGAAAGCCCTGGGGGAGGATGGTTATCTAGCGATATTTTTTCAACGCAATTGGGAAGTAGTTGGAGAGAGTGTATGTACAGTGGTTAAGGGAATGTAGTTTAATCATGAGCAACTAAAAGTAGTCAATTCCATGCTTGTGTCCTTG
Source organism: Vachellia collinsii (assembly GCA_006871305.1). Classification (NCBI taxonomy): domain Eukaryota; kingdom Viridiplantae; phylum Streptophyta; class Magnoliopsida; order Fabales; family Fabaceae; genus Vachellia; species Vachellia collinsii. Next base: position 41,037 of record QFDD01000388.1, on the reverse strand, counting down.
ATTCCAAAGGTGGAGAGGCCATAAAGGGTGAATCATCTGCATCGAATTTCTCTATGTAATGTGATTTATAAATGCTTGTCTAAGATCATTGTGAGAAGGTTGAAGACTCTTATGCCGGACATTATATCTCCCTACCAAGTGATCTTCGTGCCTAGAAGGAATATCCAAGATAATGTGATTATTGTTAATGAGCTCATTCATTCTATGAGGCAGAAATGAGGAAGGAAAGAATTCATGGCGATCTGGAGAAAGACTATGATAGGACAAGCTAGGAGTATATGGAGCTAGTATTATGTCATCTTGGCTGTCTAGAGTAGATGCAAAGGAGGATATTGAGTTGTGTGAACTCCAGTACTACCTATCTTCTATGGCATGGAGAGAAGTTAGAGGCCTTCCAACCAACTCGTGGCCTTAGACAAGGAGATCTTCTTTCTCCCTGTTTCTTTGTGCTTGGCATGGAAAAACTCACACACATGATAGCAGATAGAGAGAGAGAGATAGTGGAAAGGATTGAGAGCTGGCCGAAATGGTCCTACTATTACTCATATGATGTTGGCTGATGACCTTGTACTTTTTCCAGAAGTAGAAATTGAGCAGATTAATCTAATTTGTTTGTTTTGCAGGAATTTGGAATGCTCTATGGCCATTGTGTCAATAGAGAGAAAGCTAATATTTTTGCAAGCCTTTCCCTTGCTGGAAGGAGGACTTTAGTGAAGTCAATTACAAGCTCGATGGCCTTGTACCACATGCAGCATGATATGATTCCGAGAAGAACTATTGAAGAAATAGAAAAGGAACAAAGGGAATTCGTCTGGGGGAGAATGGTACAGAGAAGAAGTGGCATGCTATGGGTTGGAGGAAATTGTGTAGATAAAAAAAGAGAGCGGTATCGGACTGGGAGCTCTTCGAACAATGAACGAAGCTTTAATCTTGAAATTGACATGGAGCATGATAAAGCAACCAAATCAACTATGGGTTAAAGTAATGGAAGGTAAATACAAAAGAGGAGTGAAATTGTTGGAGAAACCTATAGCTAAAGTAGGTGATTCTAAGCTGTGGAAGGAGATAGTGCAGAGTCGGGATAACATTCAGTAAAACAGCCAGATGGAGATCAAAAATCAGAAAATTGCGAGAGCTTGGACTGATAAGTGGCTGGAAAAACTACCCCCGCTCATATCCTTTGTGGCTGAAGGAAGGGAAGTTAATAAAGAGCTAAAAGTATGTGATTTAGTGAATTCAAAGGGGGAGTGGGACTTGGTTGAACCATCTCAGTATGTACTGTCATAGGTGACGGAATTAATTCGTAGGCTTCCTGTGCCGTGTAGGGAGTAAGTGGATAATGAGTATCAATGGACATTGACCGCTAATGGATAGTTCTCGATGAGCACTGTGTACAAATTATTAAATGAAGGAGTGGAGGAAGCTGAAGACCCATTATGGAGTATAATGTGGAAGTTAAGGTTACCAGAACGTATTCGAGTGTTCTTGCGGCAAGCTAATCATGAGAGTCTGCTAACAAAAGAATGCATAAGCTCTTGGGGACATGAGGGTGCAAGTTGTGTCATTTGCCAAGAACCAGTTGAGGATCAGCTGCATGCATTACACAACTGCACGTGGGCAAAGGAGACTTGTTGTCAACTAATTTATAGGGAAGAAGTGGAAACCTTCTTCGCATTGGATTGGAAAAGTTGGTTTTCTTCAAACCTGAAGGCAAGAATAAAGAAGGAGGCAAGGAGTAACTGGCCAGCTACCTTTGCCACAGCTTGTTGGTTCATCTGGAAATAGTGAAATCTCCAAATTCATGGTGCCAACTTCAGAATGCCCCACAATTCAAGGGAATTAAGAGGCGTCTTTAACAATTGTTAGGAAGGTGGGGGATTGAGGAAGATGTGTCAAATGATCAAGGTGTTGTTTGGGTGCGATGGACTCAACCACCACAAGGTTGGGTTAAGTTAAATGTTGACAGTATGGTATCAAGGATAGGAGTGTCAGGGTGTGGTGGAGTGGTCAGAGGCAATATGGGGGAATGGCTAGGAGGGTTCTCTATTACTACAACAGAGTAGCAGCTGGCCGTCTGAGGCCTGGGGTATTCTTGAAGGGTTGAGATTTTGTTGGGCAATGGGATTTAAAAAGTAGAAGCTACGTGCGATGCTAATATGGTTGTTCAAGCTATCAGGAATGAGACTACTGTGCAGGGCTGCTATTCGGTCATGCAGTAGATTCATCAGCTACTACAATAGGATTGGCAAGTTTGCGTCAACCACATTCAGAGAGAAGGAAACCGTTGTGTTGATCGATTAGCTTCACTGGTGTTGAAACTCCCAAGAAGAAGGAACATCTGGTAAGAGCCCCCGCAAGAGGTGGTTCGTGTTTTTGAAGAGGATGCACATGGGGTCTCATACCCACGTGTAACCCCCTTGTAATCTGGAAGTTTTCTTCCCTGTCACAAAAAAAAAGGAAGCGATCAGACAAAGAGAGGAGGCACAAAGACGATGAAGGAGGAGATCAAGCATAATGTAGATAAAGTTCACACGCATGTGAAGAAGAATTGCTGCTTAGAAGATGAAAAAGAAAATCAAGGGAGAAGGCCTTTACGCTGTAAAGTACATTGGTTGGTGTGAAAAGAAAGATTTACTTTACAACAATATATATGTGCTATCTCAATTTTGAGGGTCCACCTAAAAATAGTTGTTTGTTAGGGCATGAGTGGGTAAGTGCGTGATCTCCACACTTGAGCTTTACATATTCTTCGATCTCTTTTTTGGGATAAATAGCTTTTCCCCGCTTTTTGGCAGACTCACCATATGATGTGGCACTTACGTGCTGCTTATATGGAATGTGCAATTTAACAGAGAAGGACAAACATTACTAACAGTGGAAATTTGAATGACTAAATTACAGGTGATTTAAAAGTTAAAGGATTAAGTTGCACGAGTCGTAGTTAAAGGATTGAGTTATAAGTAAGTTAATAGTTGAGGGATCAAAATATTAATTTTTCCAATAATTGAAAATCAAATTATTTATCGAAGATATGCTTTCATGTTATTATATTTAAAACAAAATAATTTAGACAAAAATATATCATATTTTTAATGTTGCAAAGTTTTAGTATGTGATTAAAAAAATAAATTAGATATTAGAATATATCTTAAAGGTTATACTTTGAGAAACGAAAGTCATAGTTAGAATTTTAAATAAGATGTGAAACTCAATAATTTAAAATGAAAAAGTAATAAAAAGCATATAGGTAAATAAGGAAAAATAGTTTTCTTCTCCATATGTGGAGAGAAAAGTTGGAGACTTACACCCCATTTTCTCTTTAATTTTTCCTTCCTCCAACTTTTTATCTCTTATCAAAGCAGTAGAAAATTCATTTTCTTCCCATTTTCCCTATAAGTTTTCTTTCCTCCCTCATTTTCTCTCCATTCAAGCAGGGGTTAAGGTAAAATTACTCCATTTTTAATAGATCAGGGGTGAAATTGAAAAAATAGTTTGGGATGTTAAGTGCAACTTAACTCTTATTTTTATTTTTATGGTGAGAATGTTATTTTATTTAAACTTTTTGGACACAAATTTTAGTGTTTTTTTTTTAAAAAAAGGACTTAACAAATTTATAAATGTGAAAATTAGATTAAATGACTTGAAAGAAATAATATTTATTCTAAAGAACCATAAACTTGTAATTATTTAGAAGAATAAAAAATAAAAAATAAAAATATAAAATTAAAGATACTAAATTACTACTAACAAAAATTTTTATTTTTCCTCTTACATCTCACACTATATTTTTAAAAATAATACAAAATTTTAAATTTTACTAAATTAAATATACTTTTTGTCAATTTTAAAAGGGAAAAATTAAGCTTTGTTCGATTTTTTTAAAATTCTATATTTTTAAAAACTTAAAACGAAATTTGAAAAATTATATAATGCTAATAAAATTAATATCTTTTATATTTTATTATATACATTTGACAAAATTTATATAAGTGAGAAAGTATAATAAAATTTACATAGTTTAAAATAATTCAAAACAAATTTATATAATTTATTTTTTATTCAAAATAAATTTATGTGAGTTAAAAAATGCATTTAATGTTAATAAAATAAAAATATCTAGATAATATGTCATATATGGATAGATATAAAATGAATTTATTTTTTATTTTTATAAAAAAAAAATTAATTCTTGTTGATAATATAAATTAAACAACTTTTTTTTGCCTCAAATATAAATTAAACAACTTGATGTTATATTAATTGATTAAATGATATATTGATTATATGAATATAAATTTGGTGACAAATAAAAATTAACAAAAAAAAAAAAAGATTTGATCATGTCACATGTGATTTATAGGTAGTTCTAGTTTTGATTTTAGTTATTTCTTTATTTTAAATGTAGTAAATAACGTAAAAGGTTTAGGTATGGGAAAATTAGTAATTTTAAATTTCTATTTTAAAGTTTGATCATTCTAAACAATTACCATTTTAATGATCTTTTATAATAAATATTATTTTCTCTTGATCCTTTATTTTAATTTTCCCTTTATAAATATCATTACCATGTCTTAAATGAAACAAAAGAAACTGAACTAAAATGTAACAAATTATAAAGGAAAAAATAAAAAAAAATTATCTCATTTAAATTATTGGAGAAAATAAAAAAGGTGAAAGTAATTTGTACGGTGGAGAGAAAATTGAAGAAAAAATTATATTGATCTAACAGATCTATGTGATCTACTTCATTTTTTTTTTATGTTAGATTTATAGATAAGGAATTTTTTTTTAAAAAAAGTGCATATTGTCTTAACGATGGGAGAAAATCAAAGAGGTGGAAGCAATTTGAAAATAACGACGTCTAAAGGTTTACTACTAACAATTTTCTTATCTTTGTCATTTCATTTAACATCAGTTGGTCTCATCTTTGTCATTTCATTTAACATCAGTCACCAACGTTGCAGCTTTTCATGTAATGTCAAGTAAATAACCGACGTCTAATTGATCAAAAACAATATTACTCGATTAGAATTAGACGTTCCCTTTTTAATCCCATTTTAGACCCCCTATTTTACCAACATGTGTTTCCTACAGTAGTGGGAATTAATCAATCTAATCATGTGGATAGAGACATGTGTGGTGTGGATATATTTTGTGTTCTACCTTATATGATTAATCTCTCTTTTTTGAGGATTCATCCAAAGAGGTCATTAAATAAAATATATCAAATCTTTCTTAAGAGGTCATTAAATAAAATACATCAAACCTTTCTTTAGGTTATTTAGCCATATCTCTCGTAACATGCTTTGATGCTATTGCTTTTAATAGGTTTGCACGCCTGTTCCCCATCTTCCAATCACTTGAACAATGTAGCTTTTTATACTTCTTGATACATCATTATGCCTTTTCTTTTAAAAAAAAAATACTAGCAATATATATATATATATATAGACATACATGCATCCTCACGCTCGTTAACAAATTTTCAAAATTATATGCTTTTTTTTTATTTTGTCATTTCCATTCAAAATTCTGAGCCATTGGTAGAAGGCAAGATCCTTTCTATAGATACTATTAATAAATTATGCAGTCCCTGAGAGTCTTTGGCTCATTTAGCAATCCACACCTTCTTTAAATGGAAGGTTGTTGAATCAAGCTTTAAAGCGGGCAATATGTGTATGGGTCACTGTTCCTTTCCTATAGTAAGGGTTAGATTAAGAGTTAATTTTTTTAAGAAAATAAATCATGCAGTGGAAATTAATAATGCTTATATAAATGTTTGAAAACTATTAGAATTATATTTTGGATGTAAAAAATATTTTGACGAATATGAGTGTTAAACATTTCCGTGAAAGACCAGCAATGCAATATTAACTTTAAGTTCATTTATGTTTTAATTTTTCATTACATGTCACTTTAACACTCGCATTCAAAATTGTAGATTATTATAGAAGGCTAGTATCTAGGGAATAATCATGTTGCAAGTTAGAACAAAAAAAAATTTGTTTATATCACACAATACTAATAGATTATTTGTATCATTTTTTTAAATTACATCAAAAGGATTTATGTTTTGTTATATTTGTATTCAAAACTCTAAATAATAACATTTATGCTTACTGCTCAAGAGAGTCAAACCAAGTTGCTGATTCACTAGCAAAGAAAGCTCTCTCTCTTCCACAAGGGCTCCACTTTGCTCCGCTGGAGGAATTTCCTTTTAGCTATTCTGCATGTGTAGTTTAAGTGTTTTATTTTATTGCTTTCCCCTTGTATATAAAAAATAACATTTATTGGCAAAAAAGAGAAAAAAAAGTGGTTAACCATCTCTGCGTGAAAGAATCCAATTCCAGTGTCACGAAAGAAGCCTTTGCCCCGTTTTGCTTTGCTTTTTCCTCCGCTTTGTTCTTATTCTTCTGCAGTTTGCCGCTTCATTTCCTCTGTGTCGCTTCCTTGCTCAGCTAAACGAAACAAGGTTTTGCACATTCACAATCTTTATATTTGGCTTTTTACTGGTAGATATTTCTTCTGTGGATGTTCATCTCGGTGCTTTCAATGTTTTTGTTTGATCCTATGGTTTAAGTTGTTTCCCTCTGATTGAGATTTGACTGCGAAGTAAGTGTGTCTGATTTTGAATCCAGTTTCCTTCTTCACATGTCGTTTTCTCTCTACAATCTGTCAGTGAAAAGAATTTTCCTCCTCCTTTGTTCATATCGTACGCACGCTATTGATGTATAGAGGCTTATTCTCATTGGCTTCTTGGAAAGTCCTGAGAGCTTTGTTTGATTTGGGAACTTATTGTAGAGGGCAGGAGTGATGCATAACAACTAGAAATATATTGACTTTATAGAAGTTCAAGTCTGAATCTGAATTACGCGGAGTATTTTGGGTTGTTTATACATTGGCATAATCAGTTATTGTTTGGAAGAAGGTTCTACGGGGTTAGGTTTATCTAATTGATGGTGGATCATTCTTGTTAGGGGCCACGGTTTACAGGAACTGTGATCCTGAAGATAAGAAAGTCATCGGTAAATTTACGACAACTCGGATAATGGTTGTCATTCATTTTTATTCTGTTGTTGTGACAATAGAAGATATAGTTTTTTTGCCTGGATTCCTAGGTTATGTCCGTGGCCAAACTGTGCAATTATTTCGATGTTATTGGAATCGTCTCTGGGTTTGTGATTTGCTAATGGCCAAGACAATTGTGAGACATATTTTGTCTTTATAATAAGATGAAAAATATAGGCTTCAATGTGTATTCCCAGTAAACCTTTATCTCTTATTTGGCATTTGTAGTTGAACCTTGCAACAATTTAATATTGATTTCCCAACAAATTTTCCCCAACTTATTATCTATACAACAAGAAGGAGCCTTATCCAACTTACTATCTACCTTAAGAATGTAAAGTTAAGGAGGATTTGATAAAACAAAAGTATTCATAACTTTTCCTGTAGCCAAAAGTTCTCTTGAATTAAAGTTATATCACTGTATCAAACACCAATGATAGGTAAGGTTATGCCTGAATAAGTAGGATCATGAGTTGGTTTTGAATGATCAACTGTGAAATGTTAGAATGGGTTTATGTCAATATTTGCTGTTTTTCTTAAAATATTAAAATACGTGGAAAAATGCAGGTTTGAATTGATGATAATTAAAATGAGGGAAAATCATTGAGAGCATCGGCTGTTTTTGAATTTCATATGGATTTCTTAGTGCAGAAGAATATGATTGGAGTAGGGGGATGTAATTCCCTGTTATGATTAAGAACGACAAATATGGATGTGGATGCGATAATATGCTGGAGGATATAGCTTTTTTGTTGATTGGAGTACAACACACTTGCCCAAGCTACATTTTGGATCTGATGTTATGCTTTGTTTCTTAAGGGCATCTAGTTAACTTATTAACATAATATGCCTTATAATTGGACTTTTGCCATTTTTTCTCTTGCTTTGTATAGTTCTCTAAAAATTTAGCGGGTCTCTTTATGTGAGAGTTTTGATATATTCTTTCAGGTGTGCCAAAAGCTACATTTGTGTTTATTTGTTTTGCAGGTTGATATCTTCTGCCTTCACATGTCCCCTTTAACGTTGCCTTTGAATTGGCTAAATTAAAAAGCTATGCAGAAGGATACTAGTCCCCATGCCCATGCTCCGTCAACCCCTATTGGTCGGGTTAGGAATCGGAAACGCTCAAATGAGGTTAGTTGGTTTAAATTTTGCATCTATCTCTTTATTTTTTTATGTAAGTGCAACTCATGTTGTGATTGGTTTTGCCTCACTCTGGGGTATTCCTAAAATGTGAATGAAACTTGGAATATCATCTAGTTGATATAAAATTCTAATTGCGGGCAGCAATTATTGAAAACCAGTCATAAAGTTTTTGGCTTTTTCTTGAAAAAACTAGTAATTGTTTTTTCCCAATTAGTTTTACGTTCCTTATTGATGTTTCTGTCTCTATATACAATATTGATGTGGTTATAACTTCACTATTTGGTTAATAATTACCAGTGTCTTTTTAGGAATGTCATTCGTGCTATCTTAAAGTGATTAAATTGGTGATATATTTTGTCAGGCTATTCCCGAAGTTGGCAAAGCAAATGGAACTGATTTACTTGTTGATGACAAGAACAAATACAAGTCTATGTGGATCCGTGCATATTCAACATTTTGGATGATTGCTGGCTTTGCTTCAGTCATCTATATGGGTCACCTCTATATTACTGCGATGGTGGTTGTTATTCAAATCTTTATGGCAAGAGAGCTTTTCAATTTACTCAGGAGAGCTCATGAAGATAGGCAGCTGCCAGGATTTAGGCTATTGAATTGGTATTAGTCTCGAGTTGATTGTCATCCTCGTAAGAGTGTTATTTGTTCTGATCAAAAGGCTTGAAGTAACAATAGAAAGAAAGGCCAGAAGTTTTTCTTTTTCTAATTACTAAATGACTTGTTTCCATCAATCTTAATACAATGTTTTTGATTCATTTTTTGAACTATCTCAGGCATTTCTTCTTCACTGCGATGTTATTTGTATATGGACGAATCCTGAGCCAACGTCTTGTCAACACTGTGACGTTGGATAAGGTTTTATATAAGCTTGTGAGCAGCCTTATAAAGTATCATATGGCGATCTGCTACTCCCTGTACATTGCAGGTTACTTTTGAAGATCAATCTTGTGTACTAATATTGATTGCTAGTGTTCACTCAAAGAAAAATATTGATTGCTAGTGCTTGTGCAATCTATACCAGATGTGTGACCAATATCTTGTTAGTTGATATTTAGAATTGTGGCTTTCCTAGTTGTATAACCTATCCTTTGCTTACTGATACTTTGACTTTCTTCCCTTCTTTTCATTGGTCAGGGTTTATGTGGTTCATTCTCACTTTAAAGAAGAAAATGTACAAGTATCAATTTAGCCAGTATGCTTGGACACACATGATTCTGATTGTTGTGTTCACACAATCTTCCTTCACTGTGGCAAACATTTTTGAAGGAATTTTCTGGTAATATGACCTCTAATGGAAAAGAATGTTCTAGTATGATATGTTAAGAACTTCCCTTCACTTATCCCTATGAAATACTCTTTCAGCTGGATTTATTGAATGTTACATGATCTGTGTATACTGATCTTCATTTTTTTTAATTATTTGATCAAAATTTGATGGCGCTGCTATCAACTTGAGGCTCTGCTTGGTGAACTATACAGATAGCTATTAGTTGTAATGTTAGGTGTGGATTTGGGCTGTATGATAGGAATGATGGAGGGTAAAAAGGAATGGAAGTAAAATTCACAAGAAGCTTGCTAGAGTGGAAAAAAAGACTTGAGCACTAAGGGTAGAGGTGGAAAGATGGAGAAAATTTGAAGGCGTAAATTAGTTAAAACTGTTTTTTGGTGTATATGTACGAGTTAGGTAGTTGTCTTTAATTAAGAATGAAGGGTTATATTACTCTTTGTTTAGATAAGAGTATCCTCAACCCGCAGAAATTCATCACAATCAATTTGAACGTGGTTTGTCAAGCATGACTTGTTGACAAGCCTTTGCTGCAGCGAAGGGAATTGGGTTGACTTTGGTTTTTAAATCCTTTATCATTGGTTTAAGTGCCTGTTCTTTATAGTTGGGTGCATCCATAAGCATAAGCTAGAGTGCCGTTTTTAGCAAGCATACAAATAAGCTAGAGTGCCGTTTAGTTTTAGACTTCTATTTCTGTGTGAAGAATGATGCCATATCTTGAGTGCATTGTATTTTTGAAAATGAAGGCAAGTTAAAGATGAATGCTAACGTTCATGTTAAAATTGAAAGCTCATATTTAGATAGTGAATTGTTGATGCTGTTTGTTCCTTCATTTTTTTGTATAAAATTATTCTTTGTAATACAATTTTACCCTATTCTCTGACTACCATTTTGTTTGTTTAGTTGTACGAGGGGTGATATATGTTTTTTCTCCTTGGTAGAATTTTGTTTTTTTTTTTTTTAATTTGCTGTCATTGCTTTTTGCAGACTGAAGACTTCTGCAATTGAAATTGTCAAATACGTACTTGATGATTTTGTTTTTCTTGTATTCTCTAACACATGAACTCACTATGCAGGTTTCTTCTTCCGGCAACACTTATTGTCATTAATGACATTGCTGCTTATATCTTTGGCTTCTTCTTTGGAAGAACCCCATTGATCAAGTTATCTCCTAAGAAAACTTGGGAAGGTTTTATTGGAGCATCCATTGCAACAATGATCTCTGCATTTCTGGTGAGAACGACCAACAATTTGGTTGTAATGATGCAGAAACTAAGTTATTGCTGGCTTTGATATTGTTTGGGTAATAGATCATGAGGCATCATCTTTAATGAATGGCTGTCACTACACATGCGTGCACGCTCATACTCGGCATTTTTTTATGAAAATGACTACCAATTTGGTCATAAAGTAAATGATGCAGGAATTAAGTTCTTGATGTGGATGCAATTTTAAAATAAACACACATAGACACACTCTTGTTTTGGTGTCAATGTGATTATAAAATAAATACCCATTGACGTTTTCTTTATCTATATATGTAATCTTGTTTGATGTGCCGTCCTACCAATATCATGCTTTTAAGAATTAGGTGTTGATATCAATTCATAAAACTGCTTTTGCAGCTAGCAAACATCATGGGTCGTTTCCAGTGGCTTACATGTCCAAGGAAGGTAGCTCTTTAACTGAGCATATCTAATTGATATTTTTAAAGCATGACACAAAATCCTAGCAACTCATAGTTCATATCTCCCTGTAAACAATATGCAGGATTTATCAACTGGTTGGCTTTCCTGTGATCCTGGTCCGGTTTTTAAGCCAGAGTCTTACCCCTTACCAGGAGTTATCCGTCAATGGGTGAGCTGCTTAACAATCAGCTTGAATTTGAAATCCTTCCTCCCTTTGCCTGTTTTCTTGAGCAAGATAGGTCAACATTAAGTTTAGGGTTGCAAAAAAGAGGTGACAATATTTAACACCTGAATGGCTCTGATTTCATATCTCCTATTGTGCAGTTTCCTTGGAAAGAGATATCAATCCTCCCAGTTCAGTGGCATGCTTTATGTCTTGGCTTATTTGCATCGATAATTGCACCCTTTGGAGGTTTCTTTGCAAGTGGATTCAAAAGAGCTTTCAAAATAAAGGTCTGGACTTGTTACTCAGCATTTGAACAATTATCATCATGCATATGGGGTGCTTGGTACTAAATGTTTTCTCTGTATTCCCCATATCTAAAGGACTTCGGTGACAGTATTCCAGGACATGGTGGAATTACTGATAGAATGGACTGCCAGGTAAACTCTCTTTATATTTTATTTTAAGAAAATGGTTAAGGTGCAATTTACCCATGAAATTCTTTTTGGATGCAAAAGTGCACACGAAGGTTCCAAAATGTTACAAAAATGTTTCAGCTGTTAACATCAGTTAATTTTTATGTAGGACCTGCATTGTTGTTTGTGTCATTTTTGCATCATTTTGATAACTTCATGTGCATTTTTACACCCAAGAAAATTTGATGATGCCAAGTGCATATTCACGAATACTTGGGCAGATTTGCACCACAACCCTTAAGAAAATTAGTTTTCCAATTGTTGAGAAACCTATTCATGTAATGTTTGAGATAACAAAAAAATATGAAAATCTAAAACTGGTGTTGTTAGTCTCTAAATAACATAAGAATGATGAATTTTTTTTTAATATCTGTTGTTTTTTTAGATTGTTTTCTGGATGCTTGAAAAGTTATTAGAATAAACAAGCACCGAGTGCCATTTGTATGTATATGCAATAGTCTTGTCTGTTGAACAGGAATATTATTCATAATTGCATGTCTATAGTGTTGGTATATTTAAAAATCATAGTGAAGTATTTTGGTTGAAGGTGTCTCTATCTGGTTGTATTATTTATTTGTTTAGTAGATATAGTGTTTCTATATACTTGAGAAGTAGTACCCCCCCCCCCCTAACGAGTGGGAAAACTAGCCTGAAGACATTTTACTATCCGGAGCTCATGATATTGACAGTCACAGACCTTTGGGAAAGAAGTTTTCTTGTGTTCTCCTAAGTATTTATGTCCTATGGCACTGGTCCATTCATTGAGAACCGACGAACCAGAAAGGCTACCTAGTTTTTGGGGTGTAATTCTACCAAGAATTTGTAGTCATTACAAAGCATGCTTTGTAAATTGATGAAACAGTCATAACTTGTTCTTACACTCTGACAGAGTATTTTAATTTTTGAGATCCTTAACTATTGATATTCTTTAAATCAAGTTTTTATCTGCTTGGGTATCATATTTTAGTAGAGATTAAACTTGGTTTTATTTATTTAATTATTTGCTTGCAATTTCCAGATGGTGATGGCAGTGTTTGCATATATTTATCATCAATCATTCGTTGTGCCACAAAGTCTGTCGGTTGAAATGATTTTAGACCAGGTATTTTGCGTATTATTTTATCACCAATTATTAATCAAATTTCATACTTGGATTTTTTTTTTTTAACAAAAAAGTATTGATGTTGATGTTTGCTTCAGATATTGATGAACCTAACATTTGAAGAACAACGAGATCTTTATATGAGGCTGGCTCGGATGTTGAGTGAAAGTATTCAACGGCAGCGTTAGATTTCTACTTTGTGATTTCATCATCATTAATTAACGAGGAAGGACCAATAGAGATAATTTGTACATGCTTGCTCTAATTTCTTAGAGAATGTTATTTACAAATTCAGGAAGCTATCAGGATGTGTATAGTATATATTGACCATTAACATTTAATTAAATTTCTGCTTTAGTTCTTGAAAAGTGATTGATTATACTCCTTTTATTTCTAAAAAAATTATAGAAAAGTCCCATAAACTATATGACGTATGTAAATTACATCTTTAACTATTGAAATTTTACAATAATTCTTCTTGAACTTTTACATGCATAAAAATAATTTTCAAGCTATTAGTTTTTTTCATTATTTATCTACAGATGGTTTTGAGTTTAAAGGCTTTATCTGCGAACAAATTAAAGTTTCGGAGGCTATGTGCGTACAAAAATAAAGTTTAAAGGGGTATAAGCTTGATAGTTTGCGGTTATTTGAGTACATTCAAGAGTTTAGGGGTTTTGTTGTTCAACGATATGTACTCTGCTTTAGCAGAGGAACGGGCCATTGTTTGTTGTTTCTTAGAGCTCCATGAAATCAGATTGAATCCAAAAAGATGCAAAAACCTTCGGTGGAACATGTCATCTGGACAGCCAGCCCATTCCACATTTGCAAAGGCAATTAATGAAGGAGAAAGGGATTTTCTGATAAAAATGCCAAAGTCAATGGAGTGACGCCGATATCTTAAAATACGCTTAACCAACTTCCAATGGTATCTCTTGGGTCATGCAAAAATTTACTAACTTTGTTGACAGCATAGGACAAATCAGGACGGATGAAAGATAAGTATTGGAGACTTCCCACGGTGCAACGATATAGTGTGTCATCAGAGGAGTAACCGTCTGCTACTATTTTGGTGGAAGTAGCCATGTGAGTTCTGACAAGCTTACAATTAAGCATTTTGGTTCTTCCCAACAAGTCCAAAATATATTTCCTTTGGGACAGAAACAGTGCATTGTGAGTGAATTGAGCCTCTATACCCAAAAAATACTTAAGGGAACCAAGATCTTTAACATGAAATAGTTGTCCCAAGGGATCAATTAAGGTTTTGATCTCAACACAATGTGAGCCAATGATCAGGATGTCATCGAGATAAACTAGTGTGTGTATGTGTCATTGAAGGGCCATAAATACAGGAAAACAAGGAGGTATCATCTTCAGAGGGAATAGAACCAAGTTGAGTGAGAGATGAATTGAGCTTGGAGAACCAGGGCCTTGGTGCTTGCTTGAGACGGTAAATCAATTTGTGAAGCTTGAAAACATGATTGGGAAAAAGTGGATGTCGAAATCCAGGTGGTTGACTCATAAATTTCTTCATCCAAAGAGCCATAGAGAAAGGCACTCTGAATATCGATTTGTCTCATAAACCATCCCTTTAACACAGCCAGAGAAAGCAAGAGATGAATAGTGACAATCTTAATGACTGTGGAGAATGTGTCATCATAGTCAATACCTGGAGCCTAGTGAAAGCCTTTAACATAAGGCGAGCTTTATACTTTTCAAGGGATCCTTTTGAATGAAACTTCTTTCGAAGTACCCATTTTGCAACCAACGATGTTCTTGTGAATTGGAGGTGGAATGAGCGACCGGTGAGTGGATGTGAGAGCTAGAAATTCATGTTCCATGGCTGCTCTCCATTCTTGATGAAGGATTTCAGGCGTATCTGGAATCTTTTGACTTACTGAGGACCCACACAAGAATTGGAGCACCGATGCAGACTTCAATTACGTTACACAATAAAGACACTATAGAAGAGAAGAGAATGCAGAGAGAGATCCCATGAGAGAATTTCAGTAAGGAGTTATTTTACACACATCGTAAATTGTCTCCCCCATATCCCATATATCACGCATGATGGTTACATTATTTTAAAATTCAAATATGTAGAGGGAGAATTACTTCAATTGTCTCATATTATTTATCTATTTTCATTTCTGCCACAATCCAAAATGGTTGGGTCTTACAAGGGTAGACTATTATATTCCAACATCTCCCACTCACACTTGGTGGATTTAATGTTGTTGATCCAATATCTTTCTCTTCCTTCCTTCTTTCATACTAGGTACTTTGCCGTGACTACATGGGCATGATGTCTTCATTCAAATGTTTGCACTAGAAATCCCTTTTTTAGAGACTAGCACAAGACAATCCTTTAGTGCAGTTGGATTATATTAGTATAGTGCCTCTATATGTCTTAGATTTACCAATATATACTTTTCTCATGGCCAATCTAATCCCCTTGAGTTAACATAAAACTCAAATTGACGTTCTTATATGGTTAGTGTCCACACTTATGAAATTAACAAAGTAAATATCATAAGAGACAAGTCATAGACACCAGCATAAGTGTGTATATTTCAGATAATCTTCCTTTTACCCAATTGTCACTTTAATATGAATCAACTGCTTTCCTAGCATAAAACCTTAATATCGCATATATTATGACCATAGGATGTATGATAAAATAGTAGGCATTGAAACATACCTCCATGATATTGTCAAAGTTAAAGGACATTAATGAAAGGATTGAAACTTTCTAGGACTCACATAACAACGAAGCAGGGATCTATTCACTTGCTTCCTGTCAGCAGTTCTTCTAAGCACATGTGGTATGAATCACATGCTACAGTGTTACTCTTACCCTATAAGAGTGTATATTGATTTTTATCTTATTAACACCATACAAACTTAAGTCTAGACACCCAATATCTAAACCCAAATTCTTCAACTTTAGTCAAAGTGACATCAATTCTAAAGAATTTGTTGTCTAGCTATAGGTATTACAAACGTGGGTTTCCATGATTCGATCCACATTTATCATAATGGATCTCATCCCAACTTACTGCACTTTTAAGTCAAGGTGACATTTAGTTTGTGTTTCTTCTCTACCATATTAGCTTTTTTCTACTGCTTTGTTGGTGAACACAATTGTCTCGTCTTTGCACACTCATTCTGAGTGTCAAAGGCAGTCACTCGCGTGAGAGAACTGACCTCATCTACCTATAAAGGACTCATCATATTTCTCTTATACATCCTTAGTCTTAGGTTTTGTTAGGGAACTTTGCATAGGAACATGTTGTTCAATAACAACTTTATGTGCTACAATATCTCTCACATACTTATATCTTTATATCTTATCTCTCCATGATACTTAGGGTCTTTTGTTTAATCAATGGTTTTAGCTCTTTCACAATTATTAACATTTCATTTGAAATCTAATTATTTAAATGAAGATGTTTTTTAGCAATGTTCACCAACTCGGACCGACCCGGCCGAGTCAACTTGTGACTTGACGACGCGGCTGGAAAATCGATCCGAGTTGGCTACTAACCCTGAGTCATGGTCAACTCGGTGACCCAGGCATGACTCAGGGTGACTCGGTCATGACTCAGGCAACCCGCCGAGTTAGGCGAGTCGCCCGAGTTATATTTTTTTTAATAAAAACAGGGACGAAAAGATGTCGTTTCGTCCCTTGGTAATTTTTTAAAAGCCTAAATATTAATTTAAACATTTGAATTTTAAAAAGCAAAAAAGACAATTTTGAAACCCTTGGTGGTGGGTCAGAGCATAGAGGAAGCGTGGGTGATCTGAGGGAGAAAATGTTCTGCAGTTGAAACTCTGTTTGTCCGTGTGGTTGTTGCCAAGGAATGCTCTATCTTGGGCTTTTGGTGTCTTCTCCAGTCCGTTCTCCTCCTATCTCCATCTCTGCTGGTTAGGTGGTAGCATGGTAGAAGCTTTAGTCTTTGGGTTCTCACCGTTCGTCTTTGGGTTCTTGCCATTCGCTGTCCATCGATTGCTCAAGTGAGGTCAAGGTTCACCTTTTGGGTGGTCGAGTGAGTCTTAGTTCGTGGTTTTTTTCGCATTGATCTAAGACAGCCTCCAACCCTCTTCTCGTCTCTGTGCGGTGTTTTCAACTTCTTTTCATCATCTATGCCCAGAACCTCTCTTTCTACATCTTCGCTGCATCACCCTTGCATAGGTGGCACTCCAGTTTGTGCATTTTTTGCTTTCTATTTGCTTTAATCAGAATTTTCAATTTTGTAACTCTTAATGTTGATGATTACGTAGCTTTCATTTGCTTGCTTGTGACTATGTTTTTTGTTTGAGGATTAGCCGTTTGAAAATGCAACTTTCTAGATGAATTTGTGCCACCACGTTATCACCTATGTTGAAATTGAATACAAGTGATTGAATAATCCGTCTTCCTTGCTTGTGAATGTGTTCTAACATTTTTTAGTGAGATGCCCTCTATATGATAGAAGACCTTGAATTGGCTTCAGTGAATATCAGCTATGTTTGTATCACTAAAATGTAATTATGTTAGATTCTTAAATCGTGTAAGTAACCAGAGTTATAGTTTACCTTTTAAGTTCCTCTGTTCCTTTTTCCCTTATGAAACATTATGTATGTTGTATGAGGGAGAAAAAACCTGATTTGGCCAATTCTTATAAATCCACCTATATGAAGGAAACAAAATATACTCTTTCCACAGGTACTAGCCACCATTTATTTCTACCTGTAAAAACCAGTTGTTATTAATAATTTCATATCCAATATTAACAACTATTGGTGCTACTATTAACAATACGTTTTGATTCAAATATCAGCAATTCAAACCAGACAACTTTTACTTTGAACTTGATGGTCCCTTTCCACTTTTCATGTGTAAACATAACAATAAAAACTCATAAACAATACACAAATTTGAAACCCTTCATAAATACCATTAACCCTACAAATTCAATAAAATTTTCACGTTAGACTTGAAGTTGCCGTTAACAAGTTTACCTTAATAGTTAACAACTATTGGTGCTACTATTAACAATACATTTTCCACTTCACACAACACATTGTACCCACAACTTTTTTACCATCATCTTCTTCATTCCCAATTAACAACTGTCATGCCAGACATGAAATGCAGACATAGGGCTCACATAACCAAAAAACAGAGTATATGTTTCCCAGAAATAAAGGAGTAATATAAACCTAAAAGTATTTATATCTAAAAATATGACAGTTTTTCACTTCTTCATTCCATTTTACATGTATTGACAGTGATTTCAGTGGCTAATTTGGAGGAAGAACAGGTGGGTATGGATCAGAAAAAACCGAAGACGATGACGCGATAGAGAATTCTGAGAGAGCATGGCAAGGCTATTTGAGGAGTGAGAATTAGTCAAGAGAGAGGGATGTTCATGAGGAATTGGCAGGAAGAGATGAGTAAGAAGGAAGAGAATGAGGGAAAATGGTGTGACATTGGAGTGTCAATGTGGAGATAACAGCAGAGAGGAGCAAAGCCAGAGAGGGTAAAGTAAGGGTATAATGGCAATTGAACATATGCAATTTATTATAATGAAGTTCCAAAGGACTTGAAAATAAATACGTGATTTTGTGAGACTGTTTAATCATATAATCCCTTACACGAGACCTCATTGTCATTTTCCCTTAAGTCTTTCCCTCACACAATCTCAACCCCAAATTTCCAATAACACATCAAATAGGCCCTAAGCTTTTTACCATCAGCGGTAAAAAGCGCACCAAAGAACCAATGTGGATTGGGCCCAGTGCAAGCGGTTAATCCTTTACAATGTGATAAATCAATGTTTGAATCTTCGCTACAAGATATGTTCACATTTAATACTCGATAGTATATTGAACAAAATTGTTTTTAGTAAAAATATAATGTGCTTAGAAAAAATACATCAAAGGAAGGAAGAAAGAAAGAAAAGAAAAGGGGCAAAGCACAAATGTGTGCTAGCTGCACAGCTCTAAATAAGCCTGATCAAGCGAAGTTTCAACTGTTTGCTCTACTAGGTGTGTCTAATAAACATACCTTTGGAAGTTTCGCTGATTTAGATGATAGTATATTCAGTTTATTAAAGGGGCAAAGTATATTCGTGGGTGGTCTTAGTTTAGGCTGAAATTAGGAGCTGGTAGAAATTGAGGTTGCTAACTATAGTGATAGAGCAATAGAGATAAATAACGAGTACAAATATATTATTTGTTAATAATAATTCACAATGAAATAACAAGGCTACATGAGAGCCTAAGTTATCTCTCTCTACATGGTGAGAAAGATCCAAGTTAACATCTCTCTACATGGTGAGGTTCAACATCCATTCGCACTAAACCCACCCAATAAAACTCCTATTTATAGAGCCTACTGTCACGGGGCCATTACCCTCTCCACAAAAGGAAGTATTCTCTCAAGCTTCTTCTCTCTCTAGTTTCTCTCTCTAGTCTTGTGCTTTTTGCTTGTGAGCTTGTCCAGGTTATTTGGGAAGGCTGACTTAGTTCGAGTTTGGGTGATAGATCGAGCTAAGTGCCGCACGATTGTTGTTGGATATAAACAACCCCATGACACTACGCATACCTTCAATTTTCTTTTTTATCTACATAGGGTCATTCTGTTTATTTTTTAACAATATTCAAAAATCACTAATGATACCTCTTGGCATGATTATTAGTTCGTCAAAAGTGTGAATCTGAAATTCTCGTTAGTATTATCCTATAAATTACTGAATACCCATCAAAGTGATATTATCAATAAGATGATTCTATTTGTTCAAGTAGCAGCAAATGCCATCTATTGTGGCGAAAACGTGGTTTATACCCAAGAAAACACTACCTGATAACCAATGTTGTGGCTTTTTATTTCCAAGGATAACTTTCAGGCAATGAGATAGTTCTATTTCTCGATTTCGGTGGGGTCAAAAGTAGAATAAGAGAATGATACATTGAGTACTAGGGCACAAAATTTAGATCTTGGGAAACATTATGTGAATGGAACTTGTTGGTTTGGCTCGATAACCCCTTTTGGTTCTACAAGACTAGAAGAGCTTTATCCACTTTCACCAAAAAAAAAAAAAAAAGGTGCTTCATCCATTACTTTTTCTTGTTCTAAATGTAAAAGCTAAATAATTAATTTACAGATATCATGAAAATAAGTTAAATTAGTTATTTATAATAAATATTTGTTGATTTTTTATAACACTCTTTCAATCATTCCAATTGATGAAAACCCCATTTAGTATATACAATTAACAGGATTAGTTCAAAATAACTATAAATTTATGAGATAAAGTAGATTAACATCTTACATTTAAAATCAAAACAAAACTCAATTCCTTGAATTTGTAAATTGTGCATTAGTTGCTGGTTTATAGTTTATCTGGAAACACTATATACTTTTAAGTTTGAGGGGATTATTCCGGATCCTGGTATATATATTCATAATGCCACTGAATTAAGTGAGCAATACTCGCGAAGTAATGGGATAGGTTGAATTTAATTATTCATCTAATTTGCGAAGCCTTTGAAGGCTTTCTATTCGCTGGATTCTTCAGAGTTCGTTAAAAAAAAAATAATAATGTAGTCAGAACTTAGAATTACATTCTATGTGAATGCTTCTAGTCCTGAAATATGGGAATTGTTGGAACAGGTGGCAGCTAATCTCAACCTCCAGAGATAGGTAAAATTAACAAGAAACTTTTCCCAAGCAAGAAGCTCCTTAAAGGCTTCAACCATGTGGTTTAAAGAAATATCCGTACCCCAAGTCAGTCAAAGGAACCAAGCTCAAGCCCAACTATAACATACAAAACTACAAATTCCAATCATGTAAATCAGTACTCAGAGGGAAACTGGTCTGATACGAAAAGGAAAACAGAAATGGAAACTGGCATGTAAAACGTCAAAGTTAAAACCAAGGAGTAAAAAACAGAACAGAATTGGCTGAGTTGATCCAAGAACCGGTGACCCAATCACCTAATCTATCCAATCATGCCTTTTAACCGGAATTTTTGTGGATCTGGGGTGAACCGGTCCTAACCCAGATAACTTGAAGCAAACCGATGCTAACCCGAGTCAAATTTATTTTTTTAAAAAAAATGCTGATTTTTTTTAGTTTTAGTGAATTTATATCATATTTAACTGGATTTATTGCTTTAGTTTGTCATCATATTGGTAATTTCTTACTTTTATTTTTTAGATTACTAAATCAAACTACTACTAACTATTAGTGATTTTGTTTGTGTTTCATTATTTTGTTATTTTGTAGCTTTTAAAAGATTAAGAATAAACATGTATTCTTAATATTGTATTTTATAATTGTTACAATCAAATAGTTATATAAGACATATATACATCAAAACATTACGCATTTAGTGTATTTTTTATTTAAATATCATGATATTAACTTGTTTATAATAAAATGAGTATTTTTTTTATTAAATCATATTACTTTAATAATGATCAATTTAACCTACAAGTTGACTCTAATATGATCCATTGCTTCAACCGACTTAGAAGCCGATCAGGTTTTAATACCTTGGCTAAAGCCCCTTTCGCACGGTAATATTACACTAGCGGGCATTTAAGTTTAATGGGGTGATAACCATGATAAGGTGATACTGTAAGTATTCAAAAATCTAGTCTAATTAGTTGAAATAAAATGCCGTGAAGCCAAAATACTAACACAAATATGTACAGTAAAATAAATTGATAAAATCATTTACATTTACCCATGC
Organism: Vachellia collinsii; assembly: GCA_006871305.1. Lineage (NCBI taxonomy): Eukaryota > Viridiplantae > Streptophyta > Magnoliopsida > Fabales > Fabaceae > Vachellia > Vachellia collinsii. Next base: position 19,350 of record QFDD01000388.1, on the reverse strand, counting down.
TGTATGTGTTAATGAAGTGTTTGAAAAGGCTTGGCGTCCTCTCCTTCATAATTGAACCCCACTTACAGTCCTACCAAAGCACAAAAAACCAAAAAAAAAAAAAAACACTAGAATTATAATGAAAAAGTGGATGGTTCAACCCTGCTCACCTACAGCCGTTAGATAATCAGCATCTGTACATAATAATGTTCTCTTCACAATTATAGGTTAGTTTTGTTAAGAGAAAGGCAAACACTAATCAGTTTCATCTTACATTAAGAATGCAAGGACACCATCGCTTGTGTGCTGGAAGTGATGAATTTCTGAGACCCATCATTCCTGATCAAATTCTGAGGCGATCACCATACAGATTTGATCAAGGGGATAATTCAATGGGATCAGGAGAACAATTTCTTTGAGCTCGTGCAGGGAATAGGGACCTCAGCCTTCTTAAAAGTAACCATGCATCACATCGTGGACAGCCTTGGCTCATCTCTGTAGCGATTGGAAGAGAAGACTTTGCATTAAACTCCACATGCATTGTTCCCTAAGACAAAAATACAAGGAGACGATAAATAAAGTCATAAACAGACTGGGAAAGAATGATTGAAAAGAGATAAGTTGTATCACCTCGAAGTTTGCCAGAAAATATTGGAATTCACGCATAGTTTCCTTCATGTCTAGGACTATTTTCTTGTCTTCAGAAGAAAGAGCAACAGTGACCTCCTCTGGAGAAAAACCAATCCCTTTCTGAACAATCTAAAAACAAAAAATAAATGCTCAAATCATTACCATGACAAAGACAATGCCAATATCATAAAAGATCAAATATTTGAGCAGACTCACATTATGATCTATAAGAATCTCAGAAATAAGGCTACCATCATCAACATATGCCTGCAGCTCATATGTTTTCCTCCGCTTATACTGGAATCCCTTTACACCAGTCAAAAAGCACTACAAAAAATGAATTTTAAAGAAATTATAGTAACATCTTGGATGACATTCATATATTAAGAAACTTGCTCAACAGAAAATTCATCCAAGAAAGAACATTATACCTTGATCTTTCCCTGAACAAAAGGAGCTTTCTCCTTCATTGTCGCCCACTTAGCTGACAAACTAGCTAAGTATGTGAAAGGAATATCCTGATCCCTAGACAGCATCATTGGGCGATCATCTTTTACAACCATATGGACATCATCAATATTTGAAACCCTGGAGGAGGATCCGTCAAGAGCTTTCTCCATGGTCATAGGACTTATATCCCTGTTTCTCTCCCCAAAATTTTGAGCAAAAGGAGAGCATAGGGTAGCCACAGAATTCTGTCTTCGCATATGAATGTAATCATTATCATGTTCCTCCACGAAATTTGAAGCTGCATGAGAAGATAGGATGCCTGCTGCATTTGCCCCGGCTGTATTAACAGTATTTATGTCCATTTCCTTTGTCATAGCAATGGTAGAAGAGAGTTGAGCAGCCGCAGAATCTGCATGTGTGTCCATATTCATGGCTTCTACAGTTGAAAACATGTCAGGTACTAAATTGGAAGCAGCATTTTGAGCACTAAAGGCTAGAGTATCTTGGGCTGTTAATCTGTTAGCAGCACTAGACATTCTCAGGCTAGCATCTGCAGTTTCACGAGCATGGAAAATGTATCAGATGACAAAAAATTTCAACCGTATAAACAAAAAGCTCAGTTGTTAATAAGGCTACAACATACGCTGATTGTTTGCCTGAATAGGAGTAGTGTGCATGGTAGAATTAACGTGCGTGATATCATCAGCTCCCCTTGAAGGCCATGCAGCAAGAGTTGCTCTAGCTGCTAAAGGAGGCAGCACTCCATTCTTAGTTCTGCATTTCAGGATCATTAAGATAGTTTAATCAACCAGCATATTTAGGTTCAAACAAACCCTTTAAATTCCATAATAATCATGGCCATCGGACCTATCAACAACAATTACTTACATCAATACAAATACAATCAAAGGATGCTACAGTAATGGATCTGCAAGCTTTTAGATGAGTCTTCATGTTAAAGTAAATTCACATTAAAATTCTCCAGCAATTGTCTACACTAAAGATAGCATTATGCAAGAATGCATATTTCCAGTTTGCGCTAGGGAAGCATTCATTTTTATTATATAACTTTACGTTACAAGCCTTTGTCTAAATTATATGATATAATAAATCCTACCTTCTTCCCCTAGGAGGCTTATTCAATTCATCAACAAGACGCTTTCGTGCTGCATCCAGCTGCTCAACCAATCCCCCCAAGATTTCTATGGTATCAGGGACCAGCATCAGAAGTCCATGGCGTACATGCACATTACAGATGGCAACCTATGAGTGTAATAAAGATACATCAGTGTCACCCTTACTTAAAAGACAAACGGAAAAATTAAGTCCTCCGTGTTTTATAAATGACATAGGAATTGATAAAGTAATGGGAAAGGCACAAAAGAGAGAGAATTCAGAATGGACCACAATCAATTTAAACTAGCCAATATCATATTTAAAAATCAGATTCAATAATACTAATTTATGCAAAAAATAAATATCTACCTAATTTATTATTTTATTAAATTCACACAGGAAAAAATATGCTAATTGAGGAAGCACTTATCAAAAGTCAGTGAAGGAAATAACTATTTTTCTGAGGAAAAAATAATGACAATCACATATATAATCGATAAGCATTACTTTGAGTATGGTTCAGACAATTAAATGACCAAAACACCTCCGGCTAAATTATATGAAAGCCATGCTTATTACTCTCCAGTAATTGAACCTTAACAGTCTCAACCTCGAGGATTCAGAAAAATATGGGGAAAAAATTCAGGCAGAAGTTTACTCAAATTAGAGAAAAGGGTGTCACAAGACAAAACAACCTTGAAACCAGCAGGAGCACAGACTTCAAGAGCTTGAATGGGTCTGTATTCCATTCCAAAAACCCTTTGAATACCATCAGTCATAGATAACTTCAAGCACCTTTTAAGTCCAGGGGGTGCCTGTTGATATCTTCCTCGAAGCGGACAGCTAATATTAATTATTTCATCAACCTGACAAATGCATGAGCATGTCAGTTTACTGTTTCCACATCTGAGCTTTATGGATACCATCAGAAAATAGATAATCTCATTACTGACTGCTCTGGCAACCATGTAAACAAGGATCGTTAAACCACCGTGCGTCAGGGAAAATTATAATTGGATCACAGCCACCTGCAATGCGGTGGAAGTTTTGACTTTTGAGAAAGGACACTTTCTTATGTAGGATTAGAAAATGCAAATTAAGACAGAAATTATCCATGCAGTCATGCATCTAAGCATTTTCACCATCATCAAACTAACAGTTACTTCTTAGTTGAAATTACAACCTGAGAAGTAGTAGATACAAAAGACAATATAAATTATGATTCAATAAGTGAATGAACATGACTTGAAAAGCACAGTAGCATAGTTTTTTCCTTAATTCCAATGTCAATAATAAATAATAGGTTCTGTTTTGTTAGACAGAAATTAAAAATAGAAAAAAGATGACCCTTGATGACAAAGCCCCACCTGTAATACATACGGACCAGGGAGATCAACCAAATGCATGGAAGCCACACTTGCGGGAAGCACGCCGCTCCCACAGTAGTTCATATCAGAGAATAGGAATTGTTCAAAACACAACTTCGCCTTTGTAGTAACATCAAACCCAGGAAAGCCCCGAACCGAGTTCTCTAGTTCACGGATACAAGCATCTAGCCATTCTCTTCTCAAGCTCAACCCAAGGCGTCGAAGAGAATCTCTAATGGGGCAACCAGGAACCGCACCGGAAGATGGTGGAATCTCCTGAGGCCCGGGATTCTGATGCCGCGGAGGGGACGTCGGCAAGGGACTATCGGAGACGTCGATGAAATCGTCGTCAGAAATTTCAAGAGGTTCGGCATTGCCGTTACGGGGTAAATCAGTGACAGTCTGTTGCTGAGGAGTTAAATCAGCTTCCGTTTCAAGATGAGGCGGCGAAGGTGCCGGCGCTAATAAGGCATCGTCTTCGTCGTCATCGGAACAGTCCAGTCGAAGTCGGCGGATCATCATTATTCTGCTTTTCGGAATTTTGCCTCCTTCCTTTCCCTCCATTTTCATAGATAAAGTGGGAACCGGGGTTCTCTCTCAGTTCAAACCCGCGAAGCAGTTGGGGCCTTGTCCGATTTGATGAATTTTTTTTTGTTCTGTTTGAAAACAATTTTGGGTATTGCGGGGCGGGCTTATGACTTTTGGAGATTTTTTTCCCTTTAAGCACTGATTTTTCTTATCGCCTGGTAAAGTCGCTGGATACTCCCGGGATGGGTTGGATTACTAGAAGTGTCATTTTGTTAACTGTGATCGGCATTTATGCTCCGTTTGGACAGAGAAAAAAGTTGAAAGGAAATAAAATAAAGGGTGAGAAAACTGGAAAGAAAATGTTATTAACTTTTCTGCTTAGATGAATGAGAAAAAACATGAAGGCTTGAAAATAGGCAAATGGCTAAAAGATTAAAACACCCTTCTAATGGAAATATATTATGTTTAAAACCAATTGATATTATTATCGTAAAATAATTTAAAGAAAAATTTTCATATTATTATATTTTAAAGCTAGATAATATATAAAAAATATTTTTTTAAAAAAAGTGGATCATTTTTTAAATTGAAAATAATAAAAGGAAATAAATGAACTATATATCATCTAAGTTTATGACTAAATGTTAGAAATATAATATAAAAATGATTAAAATGTCTAACAACATGATCATGGAAAATTGTAAACAAAAGAGTGAATTTGAGAATCATACTAAAGAGTCAATCTTCCATACATAAAAAATGATCAAGATATCACTACATCATCAACATGAAGACAAAGGATGTGTTCTCTAAACAAAATAAACAAAGTAGGCCAAAATGTCACCATTTTATTAAAAATCTACGTTAATTCAACCAACAAAAGTCCAACACTGTATTTATACTTTTTCATTGAACCCCAGCATTAGTCATCAACTTGAACAATGTTTGTAGTCGCATACAAGATGAAATCCCAAAAAAGTTTAGCTTCTACCTTTGGTCATTACACAAAAAGAGGGAAGATTTTAGTTTATGTTCTTCAGGTATTCCAATTTCCTCAATTGCATCCCATACTTCCCCTTCACTATAGTGATGAGGCCTACTCTTTTCAAGTATTGAAACACCTTTGTCAGCAATTTAAGCATGCTTCTCAACAGCTTGAGCATGCCTCCCAATGACAACATTGCCATCCCACATGACATCAACTAGTTCCTTTAATCCTGCAGACATTTTTTCACACCTTTCATCAATTGATTCAATCATTGAAGCCTTACTCTTTTGTCCTCTAACTGATGTAGTTCCCATAGATACCTCATGTGTTGGGCTATTGTCCAAATAACTTATGAGTTTGGTGACTCATTTGGAAAATTACATTCAGTTTCAATGTTAGTTGCATCTGCGAGAGTCATTTAATTGATTGTCCTCCTGCTCCCATTGTGCAATCCTTTCCTTACTATTTTTGGAGTATTTTCCAGTTTCCCTATATGCACTAAATAGCTCGAACAACTTATCATAATGTAATACAGGTGTATTTTTCCACTTTCTTCCCCTTGGCTTTTTCTGCAAAGATAAAAGAAGAGACATGAATCTCATCTCTTATAAAATAGGTGTCAATTATACAAATAACTTACCTCAATCAAATCATTCCATTATGAAAATGACGACTAATTGTTTCCCTAAATCGATTAAAGTAGAAAGCCATCGTTCTCCTTCTAACATTATGTGCTAATGTGTGAAGAACATTTGCCACTTGCTCCTCAACTATAACATTTCTGTAATCATTAACTTTATCAGTGTTTCTAAGTTTAGCACATAATTTTGGAAATGCTTACAGTCTCATCTCTCCTCCAATTGTTTCATGAATATTCTTCTCATGCTCTCTCTTTCAGAATTACCATCACTTATAGGCTTATCAACTAGTGTTGACATCTCTCCCAATAGATATATTAAATGCACAATCTAGCAAACAAGTTGGACCAAATACATTCGCCTACGCCATTCCCATTCTTGTAACACATGGTTTGAGTTCACCACATCAAAATTTATCAACTCTTTAACTTCATTCTCAAAATCCAACATTTCTTCTTCAAAATCCTCATTAAATCCTTCCTTATTATGGTTGCTCATCTCTATAAGAAACTTCAAAGATTAAAAAAAACATACACTAAACATGAAGTATATGAAACACAAATAGGATAGCACGTGTGATATAATATGCCAGCTACAATATAACCTTTAATACAAAAATTAAGATACCCATTTTTGTTGAAATAATGTTTTGATGATGATAATTATGTTTTTGAACTTATGATAAAATTCAATATTTTCACAAACACTTTATGTGATTTTCGAGTTTTAGTGAAAGTGTTGAGAATACTCGAGTGATAAGGATCAATATCGAGTGTTGAAATAAGTCTCAAATATCCAATACTCTCATCAGAATTCAAGTTTTAGAGAAAGTATTGACAACACTCGAGAATTGAGTGACAATACTTAAGTATTGAGTGACAATACTCAAGTATCGAGTGCCAAAACAGATTTCAGAAAACCAATACTTTCAATGAAACTCAAGTTATAATGAAAGTATTGTTAATACTCGAGTACTAGTATACAACACTTGAGTTTCAAGCCTCAAAACTGTCTTCAAAACATATCACTTTCAACCAAGACTCGAGTTATCTTTGGAAGTGTTGACAAAACTCGAGTACTATGAAACAAAACTCGAGTATCGAGCTCAAAAAACCTTTTGAGCTTCAATAGTTCTTTGAAAACTTGAAGTATTAGCAAAAGTATTGCTAATACTTGAGTATTGAGAGATAAAACTCGAGTATCGAGTAGAGAAAATCTTTTTGAACTTCAATACTTCTTTGAAAACTTGAAATATCAGCAAAAGTGTTGCTAATACTTGAGTCATGTGAAATAGAACTCGAGTATCAAGCCTAAAACTTGTCTTCAGGATGAATACTCTAAAGGAAACCCGATGAACACTAGAAGTGTTGATTTAAAATGTTTAAAACTCGAGTATTAGAGCATAAAACTCGAGTATCAAAGGACCTTTAATGTTTTGCTTCACAGAAACATTGTTAAACTCGAGTTTCATTATCTAACACTCAAGTATTGACAAAACTTCTTTTAGAACTCGAGAAGCATTGAAAGTATTGTCACAATTTAATTCACAAACACTCGAGTATCTTTATAATCACTCATGTAATGAGAATACTTACAAGTTTTATTCTCAAAACTCGAGTAACAACAAAAGTATTATGAATTCTTCACTGTTATTTCTCACAAACACTCGAGTACTCTTTTACTGACAGTGATTCAAAGTGTCAGAGCTTTTTGTTATTCTCAAATATTTCCTTCTTTATGCTTCATTTATTTGAATCCCATCTGCTCTCATAAATGCTCATTTATTTTAATGATTAATAGAGTATGGAACGTCTCATTGTCTCACCGGAAAATCATTCAACAGACATAATCTCAGGAGACAACCATACTTCGTGTCAAAAGCATTTAATGCAAGAAGCTAAATGAAGACGATGAGAGTAACGGAAACAAAAATGTTTCTAACGGACATTTATTACTTCCCAACTATAAATAGATAAGCATTCAAGTCAAGAGGGGCAAAGAACACAACTACTGGAATACATCATTTATTGTTCTTCTTCTACCTCCTCTGTTTTCATTCTCACGATCATAAATTCTTCTGTGCATATCATTTAATTCTTAGAATGGAGAATATTCTACTTCAAACATTGATTCTGTGAGAGTTACTTAAGATTAGAGAATCTTGAGTGTAAGAGACACGAGCAAAAGTGTCAGTGTGCTGTATTGAGTTAGGAAGGGGGAGAGTCTTTCCTTTATTATTGGTGTAATAGTTGTTGATTAGTGGATTTGAAAAGCTCAGAGGATTTTGAGGACTGGACGTAGGTCAAGTGGACCGAACCAGTATGAATCTCCGTGTTCATTATTCTTCTCTCTCTGTTTTATTTTCAAAAGTTGCGAAAAATTTATTTCGACCAATTCACCCCCCTCTTGGTCAAATCCTATCCTAACAATTTTAACAGAGCAGTAAGCTTACCATTATCTAAGTATAATAGTAAATAACCATGGTAATTCCAAAACAAACAAATAACAACTCCTTTGTATCCATCCTCTCTAACATATACAAAAGCATCACTTGAGCAGTTCATTAACGGTAAGTCCACTGAAAGTTTAAGCAAAAGGTAGAATATCATTTAACTCAAGGGCAACTCCACTGAAAGTTTCATTAATATTACTATAATATCAGTTTATGACAAAACCTGTGATTCAAAGTGCCAAAGTCAGAAGCTAATGTTCAGCCTTCAATTTTAAATTATCTTACTTGTTTTAACTTTTTCTTATTGTTTGCCATCATTTGTTGCCTTTTACTTTAGGTTGACTTAGATATATAGTATACTTTGAGGACCTAGAATATGAATTCAAATTAATATTTAACAATGTCATAAGAAGTACAATTTTTTCTCATATATTTGTCTTTTGAACATTTTCTTCTATTTATAAAATTCAAATTCTACGTCTACTCCTCTTATAATGATGTAGGTATCACGGCTTCTAGAGCTTTTTCATGACTAAGTCAGATTCTAAAGTAAAATTGTTTGTCATGAAGGTACTATGCATTGTATGTGCAACTCTATTATTTCAACAAACAAATAAAAGGTCCTGGCAATGCTGAAATGAAATTTTATGTCTTATATAACTTTATTTTTTGATGCTAAATATTATGCTATTATATACATTCAGGAATCAATGCAATCATTTTTCTATCTAGAATCTTAGCTGGAATGTAATTATCTGAACAAGTTCCTGCTAACTGTTCAAACTTCTAACCCATTATACTGGCTCAGAGCAGTGGAAGAGAGATCCATTTAATTTGATTATAATCTCAAACGAATATATACTTGTTACAACCAGGCCTAGGAGTATTAACAAACAAATAACTACATTAAATTAACTCAAGACCATTAACATAGTACTTCAACCAACAACCAAGTTAAATGAAAAATAAATAAGCAAAGATAAATTGGCCAACATAATTTTAAACGCGAGAAAGGATCCCATACCTAATGTTGACGTTGCAAAGAATGGATAAACTGAGAAGGGAAGAGGACGTCGAAGGAAGGAGTGGGAGACTTTGAGCTAAAAAAACCTCCTCATATGCATCACAACAACTAAAAAAAAAATTTTATCCAATATTCAACAATTCATAACAAAGTTTAAACTTCAAAAAAAAAATTGGATCTCGAAAGGAATGAGCGGAACGAACCACAAGTATCAAATTTAAAATAATTCCTCCCCCCACTTAAACACAGTAGTATCCCCACTACAACAAGAATTGGAGAGAAAGAATAAACACAAGAGAAGCATAAGGGAATGGAAAAACAAACTAACCAATTATTTTAACTTGAGCAACATTCACAAGAGTCAAAGCTCAGCCAAAAAGGCCAAATAGCCTAAGTTTAGAAACAAAATACAACCAAAGACAAGAACCAAAAACTCAAATCACTCCTCTCCTCCTGCTCCTTCTTCAACTCCAGCTTCTTCTTCTCCCGCTTCTTCACCTTCTTCTCCAGCACCTGCTTCTCCTCTTAAAGATTGTCTTGGTCCCTCTAGAAAGAAAGTAGTGGAGGGAATGGAATTTTACTAGAATACCTCTTCAAGTCTTAGAGGGAAGTTCACTTGGAGTGATTTGGCCATTTGTAGCATTAAAGGATCCATGAACCTCTATCTTCTGAATTCATTGGCCATCACCTACTGGTTCATGGATATGACATGGTCGCTCAGAATGGTGATATACTCACTTAGTGAATTTAGGGTGATGTCATGATCACCCTCCTCAGTTTCCTCCTTCGGTTTTTCTACAGTTAGCCTTTTTCCTTTCTTCTTGCTCCTACTCAATTCTACAGCTTCGGAAGATTGCTTTGGGGCAGTGAATGCCCTTGTAGTGACGGGGGCCAAGGTCAAATTTGTCTTCTTCTCTACAATTTTCCTTGCTCTGCACAAGTTGGTGATGAGATTGGGAAATATGAGCAAAGATCAAGCACTGTTGACATAGTGCATCATTTGATCCCGAGCAATCACCATCACATCTACCGATTTTCCGATCATGAGAAGATACAACAGTAGTGCACCCTTGATGATGACATCAGAAATGTGAGCAAGCAAGTGTATGTTGTACATCATGAAGTTGAGCTAGATTTTGGGTTCCTCATTCATGTACTTTCTCCCAAAAAAAAGATTATCGCCCTTGGTGGTACACCTTGCATTCTCAACCTCCATTACTTCAAATGCATGCCCCCAATCAACATGTTTCAGGTTTATCTTGTAATGTTGAAACTGACAGCGGTTGGTTGTAAGTAGTTTGTTAAAGCGACAGATATCTATTTCATCGATAGTGAAGTCCTGGTTCAGACAGCTTATCCCAAGAGTGCCTATGGTGGCAGAGTGGGTGTAGAACTCACGAACCAATGTTAAGTTCACCTTGATCCTTTCCTTCATGAGATCACCAAGTCCCAAATCTACCATTTTCTAATAGAACTCGAACTGATGAGTCTCTGGGAAGTAGCGCTCTTGGACTACTCCCCTATTACCAAACTTCTCCACTGCTGCAGCCTATGACAGATGGACCGGGGTTCTTCTTTAGGCTCATCTTCAACACGTAGGTTCCTGGTGTGCACCATTTTTCCTTGAGTGGGGACAAACAGAACAAACAAAGCAAAACAAAACAAAACCTAAATTAAGATATGGAAGAGAAAATGCTAGAACTCATGTATGGAAACTACCCCCAGTGATCCTTGAATCAATGCTACTGAATCAATTGAAATCTTGGTGGGAAATTAAGGTTGGCTATGAAAACAAGTAAAAACTCATTCAGGCAATCTAGCTTGCGACTTATGGGAAAATTGGTCACGATGTGAATTGTACTGAGAGCAGTTTTGTAGAAAATCAGCAGTTTAGGTTGCGACCTATGGGAAGTAAGTCGTGACCTAAAACCCAGAAACTTCAAAATTTGAAATCTAAACCATTTCACAGTAATAGTTCAAAGCAAAACCAGTTCCAACACAACTATAGAGTTTTCAAAAATGAAATTCAACTAATAATCACAATAGCATTGACAACAAACTGTCATCCCACAAACTTCAAATCTAAACCTAAGAGAATAAACAACTAACATATCTACAACAACAAAGGAAAAGAAAAGAATACCTTGAGAGAGTAGGGGAAGAAGTTGCTGCAAGAATGTAAAGGAAAGGGAGAACTAGAGGAGGCACCCGCGGTTGAATCTTGGCAAAGGTAATAGGGAGGAGGAGGAGTATTTATAGAGAGGAGGAGAGTAATGGAGAGGTGTGCCTTTAGGTAATGAACGGTTATGGTTAATGTAACACCAAGCGCTGCTAGGGACCTAACACCCTAAGGGACCCCAAAGTGGGTGAAGGGGGAAGGGAGTCATAGTAGGTAGGGTGCGCTCAAGTCTCACATCGGTTAGACTCATCCAAATTGAAGGCCATATATATAGTTAGGGTGTGACCTTTGACATTCGAGGGGCCTTTTGAGTGGATCCTAAAAGGACAAAACCCTGTGCCTAAGGACTGCTAAATAGGGACAATACCTCAGGATGTTTAGTTGATGGTAAGGGAAAGGGTTGCAACGTTTGAGGAGAAGAGGAGTGAAGGACATACCGTTAGTCACCTTAGGTCCACTTCAAAAATTTACCGAATTAATGTAATATAGTTACAATCCGGGTTGTATTCACTTTGAGGAGCCGAAAAACAAAATTAAATCCTAGTAAAGAAATGTAAGCAACCTAAACTAAAAAGAAAGATATTAATTTGAGGAATTTCTAGCTAAATGTTATGAATTAAATTGAGATTAAAATACTTATTTTTGAAATTTTTAATGATTAAAACGAATGATGGTGAAGGGAATGAAAATAAAACACACAAATAAACAATGGTAATAATCAATCCTCCAATTCAACAACACAGGCAATCATCACTTCAATAGATGTGGGAGTTAAAATAATGAATTAAGAATTATAATTAAGCTTTAATCCAACAACCGAGCCACCTCGAATTTCTACAAAATAATTTCCAAAATTCCAACTTACTAACCTCAACCAGAATAGCAAAATGGAATTAAGGGTGATAAAAACCAATGCTTAATTATAACTCTTAAATTCAAAATAACAAAATTAAAGTTAGCAGGAGATAATATGATCCAAGATTCTAAGCTACCTTAGAAAATCACAATATACTAACTCCAAAATCAATACAAATGTCATACCACATCATTATAATTGAAATTGAAGCTATAATCAGTCCAATAGCAAATGCTAAACAATAATCCAGTCCCAATAATCTCCAAATGTAATCAGATTAAACAATACAAATTATTCCAATAATTAGAAAAACTGTCCTAAGACTTAGGAATTGTTAAACAATTAATGGATAGGAAATTAAAGTAACTAAAACTCCCCTTTGAAGACCCAAGCTCCTGCCATTGTTGTTGAATTAGAGAATCAGAGAATGCTAGCCACGATTTGCCATGAAGAATAATTTCACCAACATAATGCTATGGGTGAAATGGATGGGAGACAATGATGACGCTGTAGGGGGAGTGAAGGAAACAGAGAGTAGAGCCTTGCAGATCAATATGCATTGCAGCAAACAGTCAGAGATGAGTTCGAATTGGTAGCAAGAGGTGGAAGAATGAAGGTGAAGAAGATGGTGAAAAATGGACGAAAAAGGGGGATCTTGAGGTGCGCCGCTGCTGCTGTGTGTTTTCGATCTGTGGGTGTGCGAGGTGTTGTGCGTTGCTGCTACTGCTGTGCAAAGGAGTCTAATGGTTAGGAAGATGAAAAAAATGAAGGTGATGGAGATGGTGACATTGGATGAGAGTTTTTGGATGGAGGAAGGAAGGAATGATGAAAAATGGATGAAGAATGGGCTATGGAGGTGTGTGCGGCGCTGTACGAAGATGGGTCTCTGTCTCGCGCTCTCCTCGCTGCTGGAACTGATAATAAACTATTAAAAAACTGATGTGGATGAAAGAACGGTGTGCTGTACGCGTTGGTCCTTTTCTGGCATTATTCAAATTCCAGGTCCTTCTCTGTTATTTCATAATTTCATATTTGCTTTAGCTTTGGTCCTTCTCTGGCATTTCAGAATTCCAGGTCCCTCTCTGCCATTAATTTGGATCATGTTATATTTTTCTTTTTCTTCTTCTTCTTCTTCTTGTTTTTTTTTTGGAATTTATCTTTTGATCCCAAATTCTTTCAAGGGTACCTACAATGAAAATTGACATTGAGTAGCATCAAAAGTCATAAAAATCAATTGTTTAACAAATAATTAGCTTCAATTTCATTTAATTGCATTTAATCATAATTAATACAATTAAACTCATCAATAAAAGCACAAAGATAGCACTAAAATCCCTTGAAATGCTACAAATTCATTTGATAAAATCTTATTAATTCAAGCAGGCAGAAGATCGTGATGACTGCAGAAGGGGAATGAACGGTCGCAAGGGGTTTTTGATATAAATGCCCTAGGGTTTTTGAAAGACAAACTCAGGTCACAACCTATTAAGCCAAAGGTTGCGACTTGTAAGACACTAGATTGTGACCCATAAAAAGGGAAAGAAAAGGGCTCAGAATTTTAGGTCGCAACTAAAATGATAAAGTCATGACTTAAATTCCACAAAGGCACTTTTTCTTTTCTAAATCCTGCTCAGCCCCCCAACAAATTCTCAAACCATTCATGCCAGCCCAAAATGCTTAGCAAAGCAATCTGACGGAGCAAACCATCATTATGCCTATAGGGGAGTATTAACTTTGATACGATTTGTGATTCATTCCTTGTGTGCTTTATTTGTTTTGCAACCATGGTTTGCACATTTGGTCAATTATCTTGCTATAGAACAAATCCCCTCGCACTTGACTCCGTTTCAGATATAGAAGCTCAAGAGTGAGGCTTCGTATTATATTTGGGATGGGCCACATCTGTGGAAGATGTGCTCTGACCAAGTGATAAGGAGGTGCATCTCTAAGGATGAGACATGGATTATATTGGAGGCTTGCTACAATACCGTTTGTGGGGCTACTATGGGGCTAAGAAAATAGCCAAAAAGGTTTTGGATGTCGGTTTCTATTGGCATACCCTCTTCAAGGACTCAATAAAAATATTGAGAGTACTCGAGTATTGTATGCTAATTGATAAATACTAATATTTACATGGTTTTTTGATCTAATTTTTGGCATTATGTGACTCTTTTACCTTGTCTTGTGTGCAGTTAATTTTCTTTTATCTACATCGATCCATATATTGCATATTTACTTATACAAAGGAAAAATGAGTGACTTATCTCTTTCAACTGTACAAGCCTTCGAATTTCAGTGTTTGATTCTTTAACAAGGTTCTCTTCTTTTGTTGCAGACATGTGGAGGAGATATTCAAGTCCAAGGATGAGTTTGAAGGAGCTATGGTTTGTTGAAAGGAAGAAATTGCAAGAAGAGTGCCATTGGGACTTTTTAGTTGCGACCAAAAATGATATCTCACGACTTGTATGTAATTTCAAAAGCTGTGTTGATCTTTCAGGTCATGACCAATTATACTAAAGTTACTTTATCATGTTTACATCTCGACCTAAAGTTTGTGGAGTCGAGACCTCATTGTGTGGTAATGCAACTATGCATTTTGGATTAGGTCAGCAGCCTCCTACATACCCAAGGAGAGAGCCACAACGAAACAGAGCCCTCATTCTGCAGATTTTGAAGATTGGAGTCAGCTCTCTTCCTCTCTGAAGCAGCCACCTAGTTCTAACCATCTCTACTCCATTTTTCCAACATTTTCCTTTGTCTTCCACCTTTCCCAACCATTCAAACCTTCTCCATTACTTCTTTCTTCACACTTCCAGCCCTCATCTTCACCTCTCTCATGGCAAAAAACACATGATTGCAACTGCATTTCTAAAGTGATGAGAGGCTAAAATCTTAGCCTCTTGGTGATGCAGAACAAGGCCTGAGCTCTGGGATTCATTAGGGAGTATTCCTAGTTTAATCTTACATTTGAACATTTGTAGAGATTTCTAGATTTAGAGATTTCCAATGCTGTGAACTGTGATTACATATTTGTAATCCATTGATTGGACTATATATTTAGATTGGATGTTGTTTCATGCTAATTAATATATATCACATTTGATTCCTTGTGTTTATTTAGTTGTCAATGATTGCTGGTGGTTAGTTGTTCATTGGGTTTCTATGATTGTGATTGCAATCCATTGAGAACATAAGCGTCATTCATCCTTTTACATTCTAAGTGGTATTTAACAATGTTTTAAGAAATGTTTATTAACTTGGATTCAAGTGAGTTTTCATTAATTAAAGCATTGGACCTAAGTGATTGCTTGGGGTTATGATCTAGACTTTCAGAGTTATAAACTCCCATATCATTTTGAGAGCTATGACAGCCGAGTTCCCATCACTAACGGCCTATCTCTTCATATCTTTGATTTAATTCAACCATTCCATTGTTAAACCAAAATACCAAAAAGATTTGCTTCTTGCATTGTTTTGTTATTGCATCATAGTTTCCATAAACCAAAACCCCCTACTCATACCCAAGTTCAACATGTTTTTAATAACCAATTTAGACTAGGAGAATCAATAAACCGCTCCTCAAGAAGAATGATTGGTTACCCACTATACTACATTATTTTGGTGCAATCATTTTGTATAGAACTAGAAGGTGACAATCCATTGTTTGATCACTAATACTCAAGTATTGCTCTAAGAAAAGATAGATTTAAACTCAACACTTTCAATTATACTTGAGTATTGGTGGAAGTATTGATAATACTTCACTCTCAATACTAGAGTATCATTGAGCAAAATTAGTTCTCAAAACACAACACTTCCAAGAACACTAGAGTATTACACTATAGTACTCGAGTATCGAGTTGCTGAAGCTATTTTTGAACTCAAACACTTTCATACAAACTCAAGTATCCATAAGAGTATTGACAATACTCAAGTATTATGTGACAATACTCGAGTGCCGAATTCAAAATTTCTTTTCTAAACTCAATACTCCTAAGAACACTCAAGAATCAAAGGAAGTGCTTGTACCATTGCTTCATGAACTCACAACACACGAGTATGGGTTCACAAAACTCGAGTATTAAAACTCGAGTACTACATCCAGTACTTAAGTATTGATAACACTTTGTGCTTACTCAAAAATCATTGAAAGTACTTACACCAAAATGCTTTACAAACACTCAAGTGTTACAACTAAAACTCAAGTAACGACAACACTCCCCAGTCTTTTCTTCAATACTGGAGAATCAACAAAAGTGGTCATGTTTTTCATAACAATACTTTTTATAAAACTCGAGTATGCTTAAAAGTTTTGTGAACACTCGAGTATCTTTACTAAAACTCGAGAATCTTGTAATTCAATGGGATTATACTATGATATTTTACCAACAGCACTCGAGTATTATGAGTCATACTTGAGCACTCACTTTTATTAACAGTATCTCAGTATGTCAGAAGCTAAACTTTATTCGTAATATTTCTCTTTTCATGCTTCATTTATTTGAATCTCTTCTACACTCATAAATGCTTCTTCTTCCTACTTAGCAACAGGATATGGGTCCTCTGATTACTTCTTTGGTGTGTGTTCAACAGACAAAATCTCAAACAATGACCATACTATGTGTCAAAAGCATTCATTGCACAATGTTGAACAATGAAGTTGAGAGTAGCGGAAATGAAGCTCTTTCTAACGGACATTTATTGTTGCCCAACTATAAATATAAGAGCATTCAAGATAGGAAGAGATAGAACACTTGCTCGTGAAGTTGCATTAATTACTCGTTCACCTTCTTCCTCTATTTTACTCTCTCCATCATTAATATTTCATTGATTAGCATTTAATTCTTTTGATAGAATTTGCGGTTATTCAAAACAGTATATCTAAGAGTAACTCAATATTTGTGAATCTTGAGAGGGTTGGTTAGTTTATGAAGATAAAGGGGAGAGTGTTCCTCTATTCCAGTGAAATTGTGAGGGGTATAATTCTTTATTCAAATTGTAAATGCTTAAAGAGCTAGTTATACGGTTATTAGTGAATTTGCAAAACTCAAAGGTGATCTGTTTTAGGAAAGGATTTGACCCAGAGGGGGGGTGAATTGGTCTAAATAAATGTTTCGCAACTTTTGAAAATAAAGCACAAAGGAGGAAATAATGAACACATAGATTTATACTGGTTCGTTGTCTTGACCTACATCTAGTCCTCAGAATCCTCTGAGTTTTTCAAATCCACTCATAAAAAACTTTTACACCAGAGTGAAAGAGAGAAACTCCCCCTTTCTAACTTAATATAGCCCACAGACACTTTTACTCGTGTCTTTTATACTCAAGATTCTCTAATCTTGAGAAACTCTCACAGAATCAAGATTTGAATAAGAATATTCTCCTTTCTGAGAATTGAATGCTAAGCACTGAAGAATTTATGATTGTGAGAATGAAAACAGAGGAGGTAGATAAAGAACAATAAATGAAATATTTCAGTCGTGAGTTCTCTACCCCTCTCATCTTGAATGCTTCTCTATTTATAGTTGGGAAGTAATAAATGTCTGTTAGAAACATTTTTGTTTCCATTACTCTCATCTTCTTCGATCAGCTTCATGCATTAAATGCTTCTTATAGGACGTATGGTCGTCTCCTGAGTTTTTATCCGTTGAATGCTTTTCCAGTGAGACAATCAGATGACCCATTCTCTATTAATAATTGAAATAAATAAGCATTTATGAGTGCAGAAAGGATTCAAATAAATGAAGCATAAAGAAGAAAAGATTTGAGAATAACAAAAAGATCTAACACTCTAAATCACTGTCAGTAAAGGGAGTGCTCGAGTGTTTGTGAAAAATAACAGTAAGGATTTCAAAATACTTTTGTTATTACTCAAGTTTTGAAGATAAAGCTTGGAAGTGTTCTCATTATTTGAGTGATTATAGAGATACTTGAGTGTTTGTGAATCAATTTGTGATAATACTCTCAATGCTTCTCGAGTTCTACTAAGAGTATTGACATTACTTGAGTGTCAGATAATAAAACTCGAGTCTAACAATGTTTCTGTGAAGCAAAACTTTATAAGTCCTTCGATACTAGAGTTTTAAGTATTTGAAATCAACACTTTTATTGCTCATTGAGTTCCTTTAGAGATTCAGCCTGAAGACAAATTTCAAGCTCGATACTCGAGTTCTGTTTCACATGACTCGAGTATAAGCAAGACTTTTGCTGATACTTCAAGTCTTCAAAGGAGTATTGAAGTTCAAAAGGATTTTCTCAACTCGATACTCAAGTTCTGTTTCACAATACTCGAGTTTGGATAGCACTTCCAAAAATAACTCGAATCTTGGTTGAATGACATTGCCCTTAGTCGTATAGGCTTTCAAAATACTAGGTGATAAAAAAAAATGTAGTATAGTGTTGCACACCTAGGTCATTGCTTGTGAGGAGTTTAATTCAAGCTTTTAAATAGATTAATGTTGCAATCAAAGTTAAAAAGGAAACCTTGTAGAAAACCTGATTGGAAAAATAATGAAACAACTGAATTTAAATCTAGCTATTCTTTTTAGGTTTTTTTTTTAACAATGAAAAGTGACAGATTAAAATTGATTTCAAATAGTGAGCAATTCAAAGTTAATCTTGGATTAAATGCACGATAATAAAATGTAGTCCCCTTGAGTTGAGATTTGGCTTTCTTAGCTCCACTAAAGATAAGAGTTCAATGAATTGAGCCTAGAGGTGAACCTTGGATACCACCAGATTCAAACCTCAAAATACTTCAATTAAACATCTTAACCAAGCTTCAATTGAAATATTATAGCAGCAAGAAGCTCAAAGGAAAATCTCATTCAATTTCTTCCAATCCATAAATGTAATTACCATTACATCAATTAAAACATTCAGCCCTAACTAGATGAAAAATAGTCTCAACCAAGCATTAATCATCATAGTTGAACCTACTCTAATGAGGATCATACAAAGTCAATTAAATAAGTTCCTAGCTCAACCATCAAGCTTTTGAAGGCTTGACACAGAACGTGTTAGGATCGGATTCGACCAAGAGGGGGGGTGAATTGGTCAGATAAAATTTTCGCAACGTTAAAAGTGTAAAACAGAGTATGAAGGAAATGGGCAAAGTGGTTTATCCTGGTTCGGTCCTCTCTG